>JAMLFT010011112.1:0-11329 GCA_026544285.1 Pachyrhizus erosus
TAATTTATGAAATATTTAAAATCTTAACTTAAAAAAATTATATATAACTAATTTATCAAATTCTTTAATAATATAACACGCATTTAACAATATTTCCTAACAATAAAATTAGAAGAAAAAAATAATTTTAAAACACTAAAATCATAAAAAAAAATTTAAAATTATACATTCTTATTTTTTAAAGACTAAAATGTTATTTAAATTAATTTTTTATTTTATCTTATTTTATTTTAATTCCACAATAAATATACATAAAAATAAAAAATATAACTGATAAAAAAGCAATTAATGTTATCTTAAATTTTAAAATAACATAGAAACAAAACTTTATTAAAAACCGACAATTAAAAAGAAAATGAGGGAATACTGTTTATCGAACCTAAAGAACAACGTCAAAGTAGCCACTAATTCTTGCTCCGCCAGTAACCACAGATAAATTATTAAAGCGTTTGATTATTAAAGTGTTTGATTACGCAGCTAGGAAATGTTTCTGAATTTCCAAAGACTACACAAAAGAGAAAGCAAGTATGCCTCACCTTACAAGACACAAGTAGATGGCTAACAGCCAAAAAATGATAAAATAAAAACACCACAAGCGAGAGCTTACTTAAAATTAAACATTATTTAACCTATACTTCATCCCAAGGCGGGATTTACATGAGTACTTTGCTCTAAATATCACATTACAATGATGCATTCTTCCAACAATTAATGGGTAACAAAAGCAATGTGATGTTACAATAGAAATACAAATTTTACTCAATGAAGGAGCCAGCCGAGAAAGTTCCTACCCCCATTAGTTCAGCTGAGTAAGAGGTGAACGTGGAATAAGTGATGGTTTCAACTCCTTTACATCATTAGATTCATATGGATTATTTTCCCGGAATTCCTCAAGAAGGGCTTCCATTGGCAAGGATCGAAGAGACTCTATTGTCCCCTTTGTCGGAACATCAGGCTCACATCTTATTGGTGTTGTACCACAAGGCTCATAGTCCTGTAAGACAAGACAGGAAGCAACATCCCCCATACATTGTATCAAATGCTTAATCATGCTAAACATGTATATTAAATCATGTTTATATTTGATCTTCCGATGACAAAATAGAAACCGAATCAACTTACCCTGTACTGTTGTTGAAAAGTTTCACTTGTGTGTTCAATTGAAGCAGCTTGGCCAGCGTGATCCTCTCGCAGTGTCTCAAGTGTATTTGCATGAGTTCTCACCACATTTAATACACCAGATATGGACTCACGCTCTTGTGTAGACGTAACTGCAAAAAATGCACCCCAAGAAAAAAGGATTAATGCATTATATTATACAAGACATTTTGACAAACAAAAAAAAAAGTGAGATATTTGGTTATCCATGCCTCTTAAATGTTTGCAAGCATGAAAAGTTGTTAAATCATGAAAGCAAAATCATGATCCAACATGAAAGTAATTGTTAAAGTTGTTAAATCACAAAAATAATGAAAGTAAACATGATCAGACAACCTCAGCTGCAGAGGTAAATTTTGCTGAATTTTGTTATAAATCAAAGGATCATGATCGAACACACAATACTCACCATCCAACTGCTCAAGAAGATCCTCACTGTTCTTTGCCACATCTTCCTCTGCTGCAACTCGTGCAGAATCGATCTCAACGACATGTTGCACATTGTTATCAGTAGCATTCCTGTACCAAAGTATTTGATATCCCATCAAACGAACTACTAATAAGGCATCAAAACAGTAAAATGGACCGAGAAAAACACAGCAGTAACCATATTGGTAGAACACTCCCTCCCCACCCCACATGTAGAGATGGTCCGCAAAGAGATAATCAGTTTGCCACGCACCTGACATATGACTCTGTTGCAGAAATATGCTTGGTCTCCATCTCATTCACGGCCTCATGTGTCCTCTTTGTATGTTCGAAAGCCGATTGAGCAGTATTAGCACTATGGATTTAAAGAGTGTTAGAATGAATGTGAATGGATCTGGATCAATAAAACTTGGCGGAAAAACACTTACCTCTGCTGCATGAGTACCTCCATACGACAATGCTTTGCAGCAGAATAATCAGCAGTGTCTCTCGCGTCCCTTTCTGCCTGCACGCAAAAGGTCTGCCATTTCCTTTTTGCATTGGACACAATATCTCCCATCGATGACACATGTCCATCCAAGAAGGACTTGTTCTTGATGCCACTTTCTCTAAGATCAACAAGCCTCGCGTCTACCTGCAAGGCCGATCAACAATCCAAGATAACAAACTAAATTGACTGGAACAGAAACACAAAACCACCATCCAACTACCCACCCAACATCCCAATCATCACCCACCAAGGACCAAAAACAGATACGAATATAAAAAATAAAACCCAAAACTAACCAGATCCATTTGTCGTCGAATGTGATCAGAAACTAAACTAGTCATATCAGCAATAAGTTTCTCTGTATCAGATTTTGATTGCTCCTGTACAGAATAGAATAACATGTCCACATCAGATGTCAACAACCATAACCATCTTTCAAACAATATATGTAATATTATGTTGTAACCTCATAAGCTTTCTTAAATTCATCAATGCTCTTCATTTGCATTTGGTCAGCCTGCGATGCATAGTCTTCAAGCTTTTTTGATTCTTCAAAAAGCTTATTCACGAATTCTTGAGAGCGCTCAGAGATATCCTTTATTTGCTCAAGGCTGAGATTGAATCTCTTTTATTTACAATACACAACAGAGTCAGAAGAAGATAAAGAACATTGGTCGGAACAAATAAAAAAGTTGTACAGAACAGAGAAACAAAAAATAAAAAATGTGACAAATTTGTTAAAAGCTATAATCAGATAAACAGAAGGAAAACTTGAAGTACATACATTGCGTAGTTCCCTAGCAAAAAGTGCCAATTCACCCTGATGAGTTGAAAGGGAACTCTGAAGATCGTCAAATATTGAACCAGCTTCAGTGACCTCAGATGCAAGAAACTGATTCACCATGAATAAAAAGTTTTATGTTAATGTTGAAAGGAATGCCAGAGACATCACAGTAAAAGTAGAAATAATAAATTGAAACAGTTCAAAAACATACTTCTTCAATAGAATGACCATTAGAGGTTATAACAGATAATAGTTCCTCCAAGTTCGCATCAGAGCTTGCCTTATGCAAGCGCACAACATTTTGCACTGCCTCAAAATGAGATATATACAAGGCCCTCAGAGATGTCACTTTCCTTTTCAAATCAATAACCACCTATAGGAAACAAAAACAGGAATGAGAGAATTTAGAAATAAACTAACAAGAAACATAAAAATACAGGGGGAAAGGACTCAATAAATTGGATGAAACCATGAAAAAATGTCACCGACAAGAGCAACAGTATTGGATATTTAATGTACACACCTTATTATGAAGGTCCAAAAAAGAATGACAGAGCTTCTTCACACCTTCTAGATGTTCGTTCTGTTCGGACAATGATGTTGCAACAGTATTGCAAAGTGAACCAACCTGCTGAACAAGCTCCGCTTGGAAATTGTTCACTACAGCCCTGTTATCTGAGTTCAATTTATCTTCTCTACCTATATTACCACACAGATAAATAAGCTAATAATTACATCTTCAATTCTTAGTCAATCATCACCGAGAAAAGAATAAGACCTACCAATTTTCAAAAATAACGAAGCGTTATCCTGATGAGCTTTCTCCAAATCAGCTCGTAAAACACATGCTTGATGAGCCAGAGCATTTTCTGTCGCACATAATTAACTTTATCGCAAAGGAACATTACACAAGAAACAATGCTAGAAAGACAATCATGTATATGGCATACCTGCTTTTCTCTGCTCAGAAATGATGAAGTCCTTTTCTTTCAGGGTATACTGACATTTCTTTAATTCTTCCTCTGTGTTGGCAAGCAACTTGCTAGTCTTGTTCAAGTTTTTCTGTGTGGTTCATTAACATTTCCTTATAAAAATGCATATAAACTTTCATAATAATAATGAACAAAAATATTGATAACTCACCTCAGTACTATCAAGTTTGTTGCTCAAATCAGAATACTGCCGAATTTGGTCAACATATTTATTTTGCAAATCCTCAAGTTGCTGGTTGAAACATAGAAAACAAGTCAAGCATAACAGAAACAACAAGCAGGCACGCCCCATCGAATAGCTTTTTCAATAAAACAAACCTTCTGTTGTGTTTCTATTGTGACGCCCATCTGCTCAATTTGATCTGACATAGCCTAAACAGAAGAAAAACATGCATCAATGAAAAGCCTTGGAAAAGTGATTTTAACAACCAGATCAACCAATTTATATCTACCAATGATCAACATTAAAAACATGCTAGAAAACTAGAAATGTCCAAGGCACTAAACCAAAATGATCTCTCATCTTAGCAGGTGAAAGCTACATGAAACAATAGTACTGCTCTTGATGAATATATGATGATTTTCTCATATTGCAACAGAAGGTAACAGACAAAAAGGAAAGAGAGGAAAATAACCTTCTTTTCACTCTCCTCCTGATAGTATCTTTCCTTTGGAATATAGACTCCATTTTTCTCGCGTGTAGCATAAACCTCTGGTCAAAGTCACAAATTTTATGATTTTCATCAACAATACGACACTTCAACACAAATCTAAGAACCCAAGAGATACTTTAGCAACAACAAATCTACAATGCAACTCACCTGCCTTAAGGCGCTCAATTTCACCATAAAGATCCTTGATAAGTGTTGATTTCATCATTTTTTGGTTAACCTAAAAAATATCAGAAAAGAAAAACGATGTTAAAAAGCAATACAAACTTGTCTAAAGAAAAACAGACTAAACTAGAGCTAACCTAATCGTAACGGGCCCTTTCTAAAAAAAAGAAAAAGACCCTAAAAGCACTCAACTTGCCCTTGAACAAAAGGGATTGAAAGAACCAATACTCTTAATTTTGACAGCATAAATAGTAAATAATTAATAATTATGTTTCATCCGAATATGCATCAAATAGAGCACTCAGATCAGTCCCTCTGTTCAAGAAATTTATTATAGATGGTTTACCATATATTTAGTTAATCAGTGAAAAACACAAATACAGTCAAATATCTCTTAAAATCCTTGTAGAACTACTATCCGTGAGACATACTCACATGAAATGTCTGAAAGATATTATCGCTAAAGATGCATGGTATAATAAACATTCTCAACTCTCAAGTCACTCAATCGATAACAAACCTCGGGTTTATTTTTTATGTGCTTTGCCCTGTGTGCATAATCCAGCGTGCTTAAAGTTTCCTCTAAGCAATGAACAGCAGGAGACACTGTAGCTATAATGCATGTTTTCGTTCTTCCCCCAAGTGAATCACGCAGTAACCGCGTCAATTTACTATCCCTGAATACCAACTTATCCATGTAAGCACACAAAGAAAAGGATAACACCAGAGATTCAAAAGAATGAAACAGTGCCAAAAACCCAAAGGTTAAAAACCTGTAAGGGATGTGTCCCAGGTGCTCCACTAGTGCATTGATCACTCGCCCTAAAGTAAGCAAACTTTTGTTAATTTCCCCAGCTTCCCTTGCACGACCCTAACAAATATTACAAATACAAAATTCAAATTGCTAGTTCAAAATTATTATTTTATAGGATAACACCAGAATGTTTAGAACACTGAACAAATGGCATGCTCGTGATGTATTACCTCCCTAGCACCAGAACGAGATATATTTTCTGATCCAGCCAGATCCACCAAATTAAGTTTACCACATTTTATCAGTTCTTCACCCTCTGGAGTTGCTTCCTTGATGTGGATTGTAATAGAAAACAACGAATGCGACCGACTGAAAAGAAAAAGCAAGTCTTAGTAAGTGATCAAAAATTGACTTCACTACCGGTCAACTAAAGAAATAGCAAAACAACAGTCACCTTGACTGCTTGTTCAACAAAGTTTCAGCGGTTCGTCGTTTAGCAGACCCTCTCTCCAGTAGCGTAAAAATCTCGCTAGCACTTGTCACAATCTCCTCCTCCAAGCCCCTTACGAGAACTCCACCTTTGCCATCCTCCATGAGAGGCAGCTGCTTTTTCTGCTTATCCTCCAAAGAAACCTTTGAAAGCTCCTCCGGGGCAAGCAAATCAGTTATTTCTTCATTATACAGTTCCAAAAAAGTGACCTTCACACTGTACTCAGCATTCTGGCTCTCAAGTGTGTCAAAAATCTGCTTGACAGCCCTAGGAATGACTCCAGCTTCTGGAGGCAGCTCTCCATTGGGGCCACTCTATAGTACAATAATCAAATAAAGTCACTAACTTAACTCATTATGTGCGTGTGCATAACATAAGACAGATCATTCATAAACATACCTTGGCCCTTTTGCATTCTCCTTCCATTGTGTATGTTTTTCCCGTACCAGTTTGACCATACGCAAATATAGTACAATTAAAGCCTTCTAGGACTTCATTTACTATCGGAGTAACAGCTTGCTCATAAAGATCCTTTTGTCGTGCAGAAGGACCAAAAACCTACACAACACACAATGAACAAATTTCGAATTTGAAATCCCCCAAAACTAACTTAACATACCACTATTGTGTGTGTGCATTTCTGTAAACTCAGGCTTGGAGATTATAATATATATCTCGAATCTGAAAAAGAGTGAAAGTTGCAATTCTAACAGAGAGAAGAGTGAGAAGGACCTTATCGAAGGTGAAGACCCTGTCGATGTGTTTGCCGGCGATGCTCTGAGACACGGCCACTTCTCGATTGTATTCATTGCAAGTCACGACTTGCGGTGCGTTGCTTCGTAACTCTTCGTCACTAAACGGCCTGCGAGAAATCGACGTTAGGGGTTGGAAATGGAGTTCCAGAACGCGGAAATAACGACGGAAATGGAAGCGAAAATGGAATACCTGCAACGGAGGAGGACCTGAACGTTGACGCCCTTCTCTTTCGCAGACATGGTTCTTAGATCCGCTCCTTCTGAAAGTGGCTTTCTCTATCTATCGATGTGAATGGGTGTGAGAGCGGGTTCCGAGAGAGGATCGTTTGAGATTTGAATTTTTGAATTCCGCTCTTCGCTTTTCACCTTCGCTATATATCTACGGCTCAGCGTTTGGGGATCGTGATCTAACGGTGTTCCACCCTGTCATATTCTTACCGTTTTGCCCCTGTAGTTCAACGTATTTGTATTGTCGTTTCCATGTTTGATTATTAAACACAATTGGACTACCCTAATAATCAGTCCAACGCTTTGGGCCTGGACTCTATCTAGCCCACCTCAGTGTTGAAACGTCCATCCATACTGACAAAAAATAATACAAAAGGTTCGTCTATAATATATATGCATAACCTATTGATTATTTAGGGTTTGTTTGAAAAAACGTTGGGTTGAAGATAACCCACATTTTTTTCAATTCACTAGCCTAGCTACTTTTATGTGTTTGTCTTAGAAAGTGAAAATTTTTCATTCAACGTGATTTGAATGTTAAACCAAACATGCTGTTAATGATCAACTTCTGTATAGTAAATTTCATTATTAATTATATTTTAAACTCGTGTGTTATATGGATTTGTTTAAATTCTATATTTTTATGTTTTTATTTATTATTTTTAAAATATATAGACATAGATAAAATTAACAAATTTTAAATATTAGGTAGTATATCAAATATAAATTTGAGAAAAATATTTAATTGTATTTTTTCTTATATCTTCTCTTCAAATAAATTTAAGTTTATTTAAATTTATTATGTGTATTTTTTTCAAATAAAAAAAGAATTCTTTCTGTTGATCTTGTATCGATTAATTTGATGTACACACTGTGTCAAATGTAAATAATCTATCTCTCACTATTGGAAATACCTAGTTAATGGAGCTTGTCAAACACATTTTTTTTTTAACTCTTTGAACAATTATAAAGTCAATATTTTATCTAACAATCTTCCTAACTTTTAAAAGTTCTTTAAAAAACTCACAAAAAAAAATTAAAAGTTGACAATTTTATTTTCCCTTGTTGGTAACAAAGATGATATTTTGAAAATTTGAGTCTATGTGATCTGTCTTTTTTTTTTTCTCGTATCACGTATGACGCACAACTTCCACAATATTAACATAAAAACTTAGAATCTCAAAGTTCATATAAATTGTTTCATCAACTACAATTTACTGATATGATAATTAAATTTTGTAATTTATGAGTGTGTTGTGTTTTAAAAAATTATTTGTTAACTACTTGTATTTTAAATATTATATTTCTTATATTCATTTTTTGCTAATATTTTAGAAAGTTGTTGTCTCGTTAGATACATATGTTTTTGCTGCAAATGATTGTATAAATTAATAATAATATTCAACTTGACATATTAAACATTTTTAAAATAGTTGAAATTGTGACGAAAATGGTATGGTTTTGCTGTTCCCATATTATATTTTTTTCAAAAAAAAATGAATCACGTTGTTTTAATTAAAAAATTATAAAAAAAATAAACGTGAGTAATGATAGAATACAAATAAAAAAAAAACTAAAATTAATTAACAGATATGACAAGTCTTTTTAAAAAATATTTTTTAAGAAAATATTTATTTTATTTAATAAATTAATATTACTATATTATATATAAATAATATTAATAACTAAGATTGCTTTTCAGGATATGAATAAAAAGTATTAGCTATTTTGTCTTCTTTCATTGTAATTGTGTTTTGATTGGACACATGTGCCTGTGAAAATGTTAATCGATAATTGATAGTGAATTGTTCAGAGTTAATATAAAAACTAACTCAACTTACTTCCGATCCTTAAACACCGACCATAATTCAACCATTTTATTTGTATTTATAATGGATTAAAACAAACTCTTGTAACTTCCAACTTAATGAATGTTACCTTGTAAAAAAAAAAAAAGCTCGATAAATGTTATTTTGTAATGTGCATATATATATATATATGTATATATATTAATGTCAAGACTAACCTAATTTGTCTAAAATAAGTACTTGCAATGTTTTATTCTACAATATGTTTTTCAAATTTATAGCATATATAAATGTATAATTTTATTATATATGAATTTTAATAATATCTGTGTTATTTTTATTTTTATTTTTGTAAATACTATAAATAGTTTTATTGATCTTATATGCATTTGACAAGTACCATTTAGATAGAGAAGATACAAATAAAATATAATAATAATGTAAACATCTGATTTTTGGTTCATATATTTTTTATTGAATTTTAATATCTATTTTTTTGCTTTATTTGTAATAAATATTCATTATTTTATATGTTATTATTTTTTCCTTCACATCATCCAGAATGCAATAAATTTGATTTATTTTAATATATAAAATTGAACATAATTTATTTATCTAAAAATAAAATAAAATAAAATAAAAGTGTAAAATTTATGCATTTGCATCAATTATTGTTAAAATAAATTTGTATTTATTTATTGTCAACAACAAAGTTATCAACTAAACAGTGATATACATGAATTTTAAATGTCAAAAGATTTATTGACTTGCTTTATTTAAGTACATAAAATTACAACGAACATGTTCTATAAATAATATAAATAAGCTTTGAACGAAATAACAAAATACTAAATAATTGGTATTTTTAAAATCATTATTACAAATATATATTTTATGCAAATAAATGTTGATTATATTAAGGAAGAAATATCTAAACATATTTCACCAAAAAAAATTAAATATTCATAACTTCAAAAACATACTTAGAAACTATTGAACTGGTTTTTCCTCGTGGTGATATATATAATTGCAATTTATAATTGTAATTTTCAATAAATGGAAAATAGAGAATAATTGTAAAATTGAAATTTTGATCATACAATGTTAAAAACTTAAAATTTCCAAAAAACAAATATAAAGAAAAACTACTACCTTACCAAACAGTATAAATCTTTTTATTGTAATATGATAATCTTGTGGGACTCTTTTAGTTGGGTAATTTTTTTTAATCTAATGTCAATTTTCCAAAATCATACGATACAAAGCATTCAGAATAAACAAAGTTAACCTAACAGATACGAATCTAATGAACAAATTTTAGGGTAAAATAAATAAATATATTTGAAAAAATAAATAAAAAAGATTAACTATTTATCTAAAAGAGTAATCTCAAATATGACAAAAATCTAGATGAAAACAATAAAAAAAAAAAGAGCCAATGTATATAAAACACAAATCAAATCCAACAATCATAATTCAAAGAGAAAGAAACACATTCAAAATGTAAATAATACAATATGTTTACAAATACGATTAAAGGAAAAAAATAGGAAGATCACAATAATACGACACAAATAAAAAAAATTTAAAACTAAATTCACCAAAAATCATTTATGTATGTTGTATTTCTTGCTAAAGTTGAAATTGAGTGATAGTGAAATGAGAAATCATGAGAGTTTTTATCCTTCTTATTTTGAAGGTACTAAAATTGAAATTAATGACAAATATTTTTTTTTAAATTTCATTTTTCTCTTTTTTGTTTGATAGAATAAGATTAATTAATTAAATATTTTGTATAAACAAATTATTTTTTATTTTTAAACTTCATTTTTTCTCATTTTTAATTGGCATAATTAGACTAATCAATCAAATATTTTTATATAAGATTTAAAACAATTAATTATAATGGAAATTAATTTATTGAATTTCTCCCAAAGACATTAAAGTATTGAAATTTTTTTTTGGCAGAATTAACTTGACCGATGAAATAATTTGTCCAAAAAAACTTCTAATAATTAATTAAGATGTTATTTAATTAAAAAAGTTTTGTTGAGATGGCTTAAAAGGACCAACTGTTTATATTTACAAACAAACACATTATTAAAAATATATTTTAAAGTCTATATCTATATACATATGTAAAACTAACTTAAAAAATTATTAATCATTAATGAAAATTTAAAGTTTGTAATAATTGTTGATATGTAAAATTTATTTGAAGAACTTTTAATCGTTGATCAAATTTTTAGATTCACAATATTCATTACACATGTAAAGCTTACTTAAGTAACTTTCAGTCTTTGATCAAAATCTTGAGTTCGTATTAACCGTTAATTTGAATTAATCTGATATAATATTAATAAAAAATGTTAATAATTTAAATTAATACTTGTTATTATATCACTTATATACAAATAGGTGTATTAAAAAGGAATTTGAAAATTTTGTTTAATAAAAATTACATATTTTAAATATATGATTATATTTATAATATTATATTTAAAGAAAAGATAGAATAAAAAAATGAAAAAAAAACTTGTATCCTGTATTTTAGCCCTAGTTGTGAATATTTTTAACTATTTATGTATACAAATAAAACGAAAAA
>JAMLFT010011113.1:0-11328 GCA_026544285.1 Pachyrhizus erosus
AAATATAATATTTTTTATTTTAAAGTTTTATAAAATCTTATAAATGAATAATTAAAATTGAAAATAGTTGAGACTAATTCTAAAGAAATAAATTTGATTTTAATTCTTTAAATTAAAAAAATATTTTAATCTATCAAATTTTAAAAAATATATTTTTAGTCCTTTAACATTAGACTTGAAAGGCTAAAATAATTTTTTAAGTCATTTTTTAGTCTTTAAGTAGTGAATTTGAGGAATTAAAATTGTATGTTTTTAAATTTAAAAGACTAAAATATTTTTTAAAAAATTTTAGAAGAGTAAAATTGGATTTATTGTAAAATTTTAGGAATTAAAAAAGTAATTGAGCCAATAATTACTTTTAATTTTTAATTATTTAAAAGTTCTTATAAATGTATTCTTGAAATATTAAACTTTTAATTTTTTTTATAAATGTTTCTTAAAGCTGGTAATATTTGAAGTTGAATTATTAATTTAAATTATTAAACTAATAATATAAATACATTTTTAAAAATTTTAAAAGGTTAAACTATGTTATAAATGCTTTCATAGTTTCATTTTTCAAATTGAGGAGAATAATATATGATTTCTTAAATAGAAAAATATTTGTAACACCATAAAATAATTCAAATTCAAATTTATAGTTTTAATAGAAGATAAATACATTAAATTTTAATATATTATTTTTTATTAATCAATAAATAAGTTCATATCAAATTGATATTGTTGCTCTTCTAGAGTAATATAGTAAATTAAGTATTTTTATTATATATATGAAAAATTTAATTTATTTTATATCTTTTTTAACAATGTAAGAAATTAATAAAAGTTGCCAATATATTTTTTATATACCACACTCTAGTATATAATATATAAAATAATTATATTAAATGAAAATTATCTTAATTATTACATTAGATAAAGATTAATGAATAAAAAATAAAAAAGTACATTTAAAATATACCATTTAATATTATCAAAACCTTCTTAATATCTTCCCAAAATTGAGTTATTATTACCCTTAATATAAACATCTTAAAATTGAGTTTTAATCTTGGATGAATTCAGAGTATGTGGATCCCACATGTGGGAACATAGTCTATAGTCAAATTCAAATGAAAAGTGCCTCTCAAATTCACTCTGCAAACCCAACGGTCAGGTGTTTTGAAAAACCTCTCCCACCTTCCCTCCCTCTCTGTCTAATTAAACTTTGATTTCACCCCTCATTAAAATCTTCAACTATTCTCATCGATCTGTCTCAAACTTGAAACTTTTTCTGTCTTCAATGGCTGCTACTCCAAAACCCATCAAATCTCGCACCCCCAAAAAATTCCCCAACACCCCAATTTCAGTTTACAAGGTGAGGGTCATCGTCAGAGTCAGGCCCTTCCTCGCACACGAAACCTTAGCAAGAAACGGCGACCCCGTTTCCTGCATCTCCGTCCTGGACCAAGATTTCGAGTCTCTGCAGGATGAGGTTGCTGTTTATCTCAAAGACCCACTAACCAGGTCTCATAAAGTTTCCACCTTTGGGTTTTTCTGTGGGTGAATTTTGGTTTTGGTGATACGGAGTTCTCACTGTTTCTGTTTTTTGGTTTTGCCTTAGCCGGAATGAGTGCTACCAGTTGGACTCTTTCTTTGGGCAAGAAGATAACAATGTGGCTAAGATATTCTGCAGAGAAGTGAGCCACTTGATTCCGGGAATGTTCAATGGATGCAATGCTACGGTGTTTGCTTATGGGGCTACTGGCAGTGGGAAGACATATACCATGCAGGTGTGAGTGTGATCTTTCAGGAAACTTGTGGTTTGCTTTGTTGCTGTCAGGTTTTAAATTGCTGTCATAGTTGAGTTGGAGTTATTGCAAGCGAATGTCTGAATTTGTGATTTGCAATGTCAATATGTCATACCCCGGTTGAAATAGATTTTCTTGATTATACATTTTTTTTTGCCTAGATATATGAATTAGTTTGGATTTTTAGCAAAATCTAAATTTTGAGTCAAGAGGATGAGGGTTTAGGATTAGTGTTTTACGGGGCTTTGCAATTACATGGATTCTGGTTATATTGTTCTGAACATTAGTCTAGCAATTAAGGATTATGGGAATGGTTTTAAATTGCGGTTGTGGAGATCTAAAACCTACAGTATTGCAGCTGTAATTGTGGTCGTGCATAAAAACCATGAGAAGTTAAAAAAAATGTATCCACTCTTAATTTCTTTAAATTGGTGGTACCTACTTGTTAATGTCAAATTATAGCCTGTTTGATTTTTAAGAACACACGCAAGTTTAGTTCCCACATCCAGGGTAGAAGCTAATTCAAGCTTCTGATTTTCACGTTTTTTTATCCACGTTTTAGGCTCTTGCGGTAGAACCGAGCACACAATTAGAGTTAAGCATTTTTTATGTTGAACAATAGCATAGGTCCAATTTATATTTTTCTGAATACTATCCTAAAGGTTTATCCGCTCTTAGGCTCCTTATATGTGGTACCTAGTTGACTAGTGAATTTTAAGTTTTAACATGCATGTATTCAATTTTTCTTTTTACTTTTTTGAAGTTTCATACTTTCTTGTGCTGTGTGTTTGAGATGAACCGATGCTTGGGTGTTGCAGGGAACTGAGGAACAACCTGGCTTAATGCCACTGGCAATGTCCATGATCTTGTCTATTTGCCAGAGAACTGGCAGCACAGCTCAGATTTCATATTATGAAGTCTACATGGACCGGTGCTACGACCTCTTGGAAGTCAAACCAAAGGAGATTTCAGTTTGGGATGACAAAGATGGGCAAATTCATCTTCGGGGCCTATCTCAGATTCCTATAAACACAATGTCTGAATTTCAAGACGTTTTCTCTTGTGGAGTTCAGAGACGCAAAGTTGCACATACAGGCCTCAATGATGTCTCTAGTAGGAGTCATGGAGTGCTTGTGATATCTGTGTCCACTCCTTCTGCTGATGGCACTGAAACTGTTGTATGTGGAAAGTTGAATCTCATAGACTTGGCAGGTTACTTCCATACTCAATTGTGATTAGATGTCTTGCAAGCACTTGTGGTTATATGCTTATGTGTTTAAGATTGATGCAGGTAACGAAGACAACAGAAGAACCTGCAATGAAGGGATTCGTCTCCAAGAGAGTGCCAAGATAAACCAGTCCTTGTTTGCACTGTCAAATGTGATATATGCATTGAACAACAATAAACCAAGGGTACCGTACCGAGAAAGCAAATTGACCCGTATATTGCAGGACTCTGTAGGCGGAACAAGCCGTGCATTGATGGTTGCTTGCCTGGTACAGCTAGAGATTATATAGTTCTTTTCTTCTTATTTTCTGTTAGTCCACTAGATTTTCAGATGCATAAACAACATAGAACTTGAGTAAGAGATTTATAATTTGAAACTTCCTTTGTGCAACCACAGGAGTAACGAAAAAATGGCCTATTAGCTTGCTTCACTTGTTAACTATGGTTGGATTCAAAATTTCATTGTTGCCCTTTTCTATCTTGATTTCAGAATCCAGGAGAATACCAGGAATCTGTTCATACTGTCAGTTTAGCTGCTCGATCAAGGCATGTCTCTAATTTTGTGCCTTCAGCTCACAAACAAGAGACCCCAAAAGTTAAAGTTGACATGGAAGCAAAATTGAGAGCTTGGCTAGAATTAAAAGGCAAAACAAAGAGTGCACAAAGACTTGGGTCATTTAATTCTCCACTTCCAAAAAAAACTCCTTCTTCCATTGCTACTCCTGCTAAGAGATGCATCACCTTTAACAGTTCAATGAAGAAGGGGGGAACAACTGGCATCAACCTAGATGTTCAACATACTAATGAAAGGTGACTTGTGGTCCTATTCTTGCATACGTAGTAACAGATAATTTTCTCATTGATTTTCTCTTACTGCTATATGTTTTACTGAGTATGCAGGGCCTTTGCTGTGGCTTTTGGACATCTACTAGATGTTGAAAGTTCTTTTGATTCATGCATGGAGGTAAGTGAGTATCGAAAGTGCAATACATTTACTAACAGGTTCAATAACCCAAATACAATGTCATTCATACTGAAAAAGACAAGCATTATCAGAAGAAGTAAGAATAACAAGGACCTGTTGTCTTCATAGCTTTTTGAATTTTCATTCACAGCGATGTAACCTTTGCATCTCTCTTGAATATAATAATACTCAATGTTCTGTAGAATGCACCATCTGGTGTCAAGGACAATGATAACAAAGAGACTGAGCATGATGCCAATAAGGATGCATGGGAATCATACAAAAATCTACCTGGTATGCCACTACTTTGTGAAATTCCTGAAATTAGTTGCATTATTTGACAATATAATATAGAAAAATTAGATTGGTACTTTGGTATAGTCTCCTGTGCCTTTCTAAAGCTTTGAAGCAACATGGCTTTGTATATAGTTGAGCCATTGAACAAGGGAGTGAACTCAATTACTATTGAGAGTAAAGATGCAGCACAGAGTCCTTTAAGAAAAGCTCTCTCCCCCATCAACATCAATGGTAATCAGAAACCCTATGAATCATTGTCTTTCACACAAACACCTTTTCTGGCAACCTGCTCCACTAATAAAGGGATACAAAAGAATGACACTCCACTTGGCAAATTCAGCACTCGAAGTTCTACACTGAAGGTACGGCTAGTTATCTGACTCCACTAACAAATGGACTTTTTGAACCACCATGCTCACATTGCCAATTTTTAATGTGCAGAACTGTCTAGTTCAAGAATACATTGATTTCTTGAATAATGCAAGCAGGTAATGCATTATCTAGTTTACTTTCTAAAGCATATCTAGTCTGTGAACCTTCTATTAAGGTGTCTTAACATTGAGTTCAATTCTTAAAATGCAGAGAGGAACTACTTGAGTTAAAGGTACTTGCTGGCTTGTCACAAAAATGCCCGATATGAAGAGCTATTCCTTTATCTGAGACTGCTTTCCCTTTCTCATTTATTGCATCATTATTTTATTTTTATTCATCTTATAACTTTTGGGATTAAATTCCTGCAGGGCATAGGAGAGAAAATGGCAGAATACATAATAGACCTTAGAGAAGAAAGTCCACTAAAATCGGTTAGTATAAAGAATATTTGCAAGACATACTGAATTAAGTCAGCATAATATGCTTTTAGTGATGCTTTGGTTTTGGCATTTTGTAGTTAAATGATTTGGAGAAGATAGGCCTCTCTTCCAAGCAGGTATATTGAAGAAGCATTTTATATTGGCTGAAATTTTGCTTCTAAAAAGTTTGAACAAATTCTAACTTTTTTCACTTTTTGGCAGGCCCATAACCTGTTCACAAAAGCTGCAAAAAACCTATTCGAAGATAAAGCTGAAGATTCAATACTCGGTTGAAGTCCATTCTCAGCCTTTTTATTTTTAGGCTAACATCAAGTGTGATTTATTAACATTGCACCATTGCCGCAGCTAGCAACCTATTCAGCTTGCTTTGTGTTCTTGTATGTTGTAACCTATTCATAAAACATTTTACCAATCATTGAAAAAGTGTGATCCTTGTAACTTGTAAGATGGTGTCAATTATTTCTACTATTCTCTTGCCTGTGGTCAGCATCGTTTATAATTTTTATTCTGTTGAAGTTATATGAATGAGCTCCACTTGTACTTCTTTGCCTTCCACATAAATGAAATAAAAATGATAACATACAAAAATTAAAAATAAAGTAACTTTTATTAGAAGCGCCAAATCTCTAATGCTTTTGGTGGGCAGGCTAAAAGTAGGTCATACCTCACATCTTCTCACGATTCAGTTGAAAACAAATTTTTACGCTGAGATGAATAAAAGATTTACATCAACATATAAAACAACCAAGTTTTTTTGTTTTAATCCTACGTAGGGTTACAATAAGAAATCAAACGATGTTATTGTGTACTATCGTGGCCAAATTTTTTTAGTTCTTTGTGGCAGACAAGCTAACTAAAAGCTAAATTTATCTAACAGGTGTTAATAATTGAATTAAAAGTATTTAATGAAATTAACTGCTAAATTTATTAATAAAGGTAGAATGAAAATGAAACAAAAATAAATCTTTATATAATTTTTATATATTATATATTTATTTTGTAGATAAAATATATTTAAGTAACTACATTTTTAGGTAACTTTTAACTCATCATTTTTTGCTTAAAGATAATATATTTCATTAAAAAGTTAAAATAAATTAAGTACATAATATAATATTAAAATATTTTTTTATTAAAGTAAATAGTGTAATATATAGTAAGGGTTATTAAAATATTGATAGTAAAATGAAAAATAATCATAAGGTATAACTTATACATATTCAAACACTACTTGAAGTAATAACGTTTGGAAACACAATATAAACTGGTAGGATGAACTAATTTATCAAAGTCAAATAAATTAATAAATTACAATAAAAATAAGTCCAGTAAAATGATTTATTATCTCATTTTTTAATAGATGCTACCTTTACTTTATGTGACGTGTTCATTTTTTTTTATCTTATCTTGTTTTGTATGTCAACGTATCCTAGATTATAATAATTCTAATTAATATTAGCAACTGATTACGTAGTTTTCACTTGGTTGGTTGTCAAGTATACAAAACACCAAATGAATTCATTGGTGATTGTATTGCTAATTTTCGTAATTCAAAGGAAAGATAATTATTTTGTATAATGAATTTTGAGGTTCATTTATTCCATGGATAATACAATTATACAAATATTATTGTATAATTTTGAAGTATTTAATTGCATAAAGCCTTTTTGTTTTATACCCCCCAAACCCAATTACAGGATTCCCAATCCCGTCAGCATGTTTTGTCCTAACTTTTCAGACTTGACAAAGTTAGCCTCATTTCTCTAATACTGTTTTTAAACTGAAATTTATCAAAATTAATTATTTTTATTCAATTTTAGTTATCATAAAAAAATATGAGAAAATATAGTTAATATTCTTTTTATTTTCACAAAACACTAATTAAATACAAAAATTACATTTCTATACTCTTTTTTTAATCTTATTTTTTATTATTTTTCTTTCTCACATTATCATATTACTTATTATTACATTTCTACTTTTATTTTTTTTATCAAATCATTTATTACACTTATCCTTTTTTTATATATTTTTCTTTTCTTTTCTTTTTCTCCTCTTTTCTTTCTATCTCCTTGCACTCCTAAATCAAATGTACACTAAACATTTTTCTTCATTTGGTCAATCAATATGTCATACTATTTATATTATTTATGAATTTTGAACCTTAAGCAGCATCCATATAAATTAATTTCCACTCTTTCAAGTTAAGAGGGTCTATAGAATTCATAATGACTCAAAATTCTTCACAATGTACATAACTAATGAGAATAGATAATATAGATCTAATTTACTCAGGTCATCCAACAAATTCAAAACTGCAACTCATTATTTGACTAACATCAACTACTACCATTTTAATAACAATAATAAAAAAAAGTTAATTAGTGTTACATTTACAGTAAACATTAATCAATTATTGTCTTTTCCTGTTTGCGTACACGATTATTCGAAGAAACAGTAAAATTAATTCTAATTCTTAAAACTCAGATCAACTTGTCAAAAACATCGTTTTCATGATTTCATCGTCAACAGGACAAGTCAGCTATCTAAGGATAGGAACAAAAACTGAATAGTGTATTCTATCAATCACCATTCTCTGATTTTCGTGCCGACCAAGTCAATACGTAAGATGCTATGCTATTGCTGATGCATTCTCCAGTTAATGGGACTTCAGACTTTCATTTTTGTTGATCGAAAACAGGACTCGAAGAGTTTAAACTTATTTTTAAAATAAAGTACATAATCATATTGCAAACATTTAAACATTTAATCATATTGGAGTAATAATTAAAGAGGGAAATATATTAGTATAAGTTGTATTAATTCTTATATCACCAATAACTTATATAAAAAGTGATTTTTATTAATGCAATCATTAAATTATAATAACATATTATATTATTTTATTAAATTTATCAAAATTAAATAATTTTAAATTAATATAAATTTTTATAAATAATTTACAATGAATTTTAAGATTAGTTATTAATAGAAAATTATTAAATAGTATAAAAATAAATTTATCCCTCCTCTAATTAATTAAAATTATAAATATTAAAGTTAAAACAATTTAAATATTAATTCATTAAAATTTTAATATTTAGAAAAAAAAAACTAAAAGTTTCCTTTAAATATTCTCAACAAGAAATCTCACTCCAATAAAGTGGAGAGCAAATTATTCTCCACAGAATTGCTTGTCAACTCCTTTGGTTGATCAAATGCCTTCCCTTGCTTCCTTTCTAAGTGGAAGGTCAATTCGTGCGCATTTTAAAGATTTTTTTTTTTTTTAAGTTTTTCTGTGACTGACAATGAGTTTGTATATTATGCAAATCTCGAATCATTTATAAAATGCTATTAAAAATATTTATTTCAATAACTGAAAATAATTCTTTTTGTATAATTTGAACTTTGAAGTACTTAACTTTTTTTCTAAATATAAATAAATATTAGTGAGATTTTGCTAAATAACTTTATAAAAAAATTATTCCAAAATTACTTTTTTAAAGCTAAAAATACTTTTTTAAAAAAATCATCTACAAAAATTCTTTTATAAAGGCTTGCTATTATAAAGATTTGCTAATCCATGATTACGACTTTGAATCAGATAGGGATAGGAATTCTAACAAAGAAAATGGTTTCACACCCATAAGAAATATGTACACTCAGAGAGAGAGAATAAATAAGAAGAGAAGAAAACGGATATAAAGACGGCAACTATTCATTAACCTATTAATTAACTAGCGTAATTAAAGAAAAAGAAAAATAAGTTGAAAAGAAAGCCAAATAATAAATATAAAAATGAGAAATACTAATAATACCTTTTAATACATTTTTTTAACACACTTTATAATTCATTAAAATTTATTTAAAGATCACAATTTTTTTATAAATTTTACTTCTTATTTAATAGTTTTTTAATTTTAATAAATTAAAGAATATATTACTAACATTTTTTTTCTTGTAAGGAAAAAGCTACTAGAGTCGGTTTACCTGTATCCATCACAATACTAATCTGCCAATTCATAAACACGCACATGGAAGTAAAACTCAAAATCTTGATGAGTCCGAGTCTACAACAAAAAGTTGATAGGGACCAACAGTGACCTCAGCATGTGTTTGAGAATGCATTGTTTTTTATAAAATAATCTCATTTGTCACCTCTAAAAATAAAGAAAAATAATGCATCATTTTAACTCAACCAGCAAACATTTTTAGAATATCTTCGTCGAGAGTTGTTATGAAATTTTAAAATTTTTGCAATGTGATAAAATTATTGTTCATATAAAATAGTCATTCTTATCCGATCTTAATTGAAATTCTAAAATATTGTAAGCCCCACTGAGAACATAACTAATAATTGCTCTTACGCACTGTTCATAAACACTCACATCGATATAATAAATAGCATTTATCGTTCAAATGCGACGTTGCCACCATGCCAAGTTTCGCACCCTCCAGTTCAATTGAGAAACTTGAAACAGACTAAAAGGAAAATTGCATAAAGCAAAGGAAGCAAAAAAGCACGCCACTTTCTTTCATTAATATAATATTATAAGCAGAGACTGATAATTCAGATTAGCCGAACTTTATACAAGCCACAAACGTTAAGGAAAAAAAAAAAAAAAGCAACCATGAGCTTAATACACCCCATCACAAGTCCAAAACATATGAACTTGCTCAAGGGCAAGACATGACCACTTTATTCTAAGGGTGTTTAGACCAAACACCAGAGTGCACAAACCATCACAAACGTACATACATAGTTTTAAGTTTTAAGTTTTAAACTACATATAATAGTTATCATTATTCCTGCCGCTAATGGGGTAATTAAGGTCCATCTCCATCTCTGCTCGAAGCTTTCGCTCTCCAAGCTCACTTGCAAGTGCAGGGGTTGCAGCTGCAGTTTGGTCCACATTTGCAGCCATCATTCTCAGCAGCTACACCCATTTCAGCACCCTCGAATTGAGCCTTAACAGGTGCCACTCCCATGACCAAAGTCTCAGTGGTTGTTTGCTCCGTGTAGCTCAAGTCTGGGTACATCTTGCAGCTGCAGAATAAGTAAAAATAACAAAAGAAAAAGAAAAAAACCTGTTAGCGGAATTTACATAACACAAACACAAAAGGTAAAGAATCCTGTTATGGCAAATCTTCACATGGACATCTCATGTGAAAATTTTATGTCACTCTCTTTCCCTAAAAATGCTCAAAATTTAACAAGGTCCACGATCTATATCATGATCATGTAAATTCACATTCAATATATTTCAGGGCTAACAGAAACATTTTCCCCAGAAAATAAAAACATCGGGAAGCTTCTAAGAAGCATATGTTAACATAAAGGGTACCCAAAATCGAAACATGGCTGTCTTTACAAAACTAAGACAGACCTCAAAGCCATCGGAATTTAAATCGTAGAAACCCGTGTAAGAAAGAACAAAAAAGCATTGCTTTATATAAAATTCAGGAAAAAGGGTACCCAAAAATGCAATCAAAACACCCCAAAAACCTTTCAGTAAAAAAAAGACGAAGATCAACATGTTCTGTAAAAGCAAAATAAAGGTTCAGGTGATCAGAATGTCCCCATGCAAGACAATAACTAAAGCACAACTTTTTCATGCAATTCAACCAAAAGGGTACCCAAAAATGCCAAATTAAAACCAGGAAGAAAATTTTTGCCGGAAAACCACCATTTTCTGAGAAAAACAAAAAAGTGACAAACAAAGGCACGAAAATCTGACTCACCCTCCGCAGCCACTGCCGCACTTGCAGCCATTTCCGCAACCACAGTTACCACCGCAGCAAGACATTTTCAAGTGAGAAAAACAAAGAGAACAAAAGAAGAAGATAACGATGAAGAACGAGTCACGACAACGATCACACACACTAGAACGAGTTTAAAGGCGAAGCCACGACCCCAATTTATAAAGCGGTTGAGGAGAGAGCGTGTGAAATAAGCACCGTACAAGTGTCACAATATCACGACGTGTCTAATCCTTTTGCGGATCTTCTCCCACGTCGACGTCGTTTTCATCTCTGAAGTGATGAGGGTTTTCTGGTATGTTTTCTTTATAGCAAAAGTACAAAACATTAATTTGAGTTATTAATTTTTTTTAGAGAGCCCAGTTCGCTCTTGTAATAGATATTATTAATTAATTTGGATTCTTAGATTTAAATTTTTTAATCTTATAATTAATTTCACATCTTGATATTTTTATTTAAATTTACTTTTAAGGTAAA
>JAMLFT010011114.1:0-11327 GCA_026544285.1 Pachyrhizus erosus
AAGTCATAAAAATAAATATATTTAAATACATAAATTATATTTTCAATTTATAATAAAATGTTTAAATTATGTTATAAGATTATTTTTAATTACTAACAATTTTTAAATTTTTTTATTGAAATTCAATTTAAAAATAAAAATAAAAAATAGATTAAAAAAATAAACAGTTAAGAAGATCAAGTATATATATCAAGAGAGTAAGTTAATATTTTTTGTCATCATAATATTTATTAATAACTAATTTTTGTTGAAAAACTTGTTTAACCTCCTTTAATAATATCTCTTCTTCTATCATGTTTATAATTTTTTGTGAAATTATCTAATTATTTTTATGAAGATTTTTTTAATAGTGTTTTTTATCTACAAAAGATTAATTTATTTAAGAATTTGAATCTAGTTTCAGTCGAACTAAAATATGTTACTGAAAAAAATAGAAGTAATATAAAAAAATATTTAAAAAGAAAAGATAGAAAATATTAAAAATATCCAATTGAAAATCATTCTTTAAATTGTGATATAAGAGTGGATTCTCACAGTATCTGGACACGTGTCAACTTTATAATTTTTTGAAATATTTACCTTTTTTAAAAGTTTTTAATATTTTTTCTTTGAGTTCACAAACTAACTCCCTAACCTGTTGGCCAAAGTAGAACAAACATGAACTAACAATTTCATAATTCAAAGTTTATGGGGGATGTTATTCCCACCTTCGTTTTTGTTGTTCCCATCATAGACTTATCAAAATAAACAAAAGGATGAAACTACACCATTGACCCTTCACTATACCATTTCCCCCTATGCCTTCCTCAGCCATTTTCTTTTTTTGAAACACAATTTTGGCTCACCACCTTGTCACCATCTTTGTCTATTTTCCTCAGCTCCACGTCATACGTACATGCCATCCACAGTACCTGACTGGAAGTTGCCTTGGTAGCATTTTTACTGACATTAGTTGCCATTTACAATGAAGAGAAAGATAAGATTTTGTTTTTGAAAATCCTAGATCCAATGGAAACAGGACTCTAAACAAAAAAAACCCATTGAAATCCTGTTTATGCTATATGTCTAATTTGGTTCATATTGAAAACATGTTTTTGCTATATTGAAAAGTACCTAATGGAGATACTGGTTTTGCATATCGAATTGTTGGATCGCCATTTAAACCGTTTTTGCTTAGGTCCTACAATGGCCACGTGGCAGACCACATGGATTGATGATGAGTAAAATGCACAACAAAAATAAAATTTTATTATGATTTTTGAAAAAAAAAAACAATAAAATTACGTTTTCTTTGATCATTTATTCAAAACACAACAGAATCCTATGTCTCTGTTGTGTATGTTGAATAAATAAACAATAAAAATGCAATTCTATTGCTCAAAATGCACAACAAAATCTTATTTCTATTGTTCATTTCAAATGTAGACCCAATGTATAATATGGATACATGTTTCCGTGTTGCATTTTTGTTCATGAAATGGCCTTTTTCCATCAGGGGTATTTTATAAACCCCCATATATTAGGTGGAAATAGCAATTTTTGCAGTGGGAATAATAGCTCTCCTTGATTATTTGCGGACATACGTGGATCGAACTGCACATATACCTACTTGTATATTACCTCTGCTTTCAAAACAAATATGGTAACATTTTTATATGACAAAAATTTGGCAATTTACAAGAGAATAGGCGTATTGGCTATAGATACAACTGCACAATTGAATACTAATAGAAATCAATTCATATTTCTGTTATCTTCAAATTTTCAGTCCTATGCAAGAATAAGAAGATCACCATCTCTAATAAGATGTATGTCTTCAATTTCAGCTCCTTCTTTGGTCAATATTTTGGTGGGAGAGAAATCAAACTTTTCAGCACCAATACGTAGCAATTCTTCTTGGGAATTTGGCAGAAAAATAAGCTTTTTGGCATGTTCACCTTTCTCTGGACCACTAATAGTTACTCTGGCAGGTAATTCTTCTCTGCTAGCATGACTGCTTTGAGATAAAGTATTGAAATCCTTTTTATCTGAAATTGAAAAAAAAACTGAAATTCAATATTCTGAAATGAAAAGTAGGATTTAATGCCCTCACAGTCAACAATGAAATGAACTTCATAAATCATGTTTCCATAATTTAAGTTTAATTGAATTTCCTTTCTAAATATATCAAATATGACAAACGCTTATTGGTATGAAAATTGTTTGTCAAAGATGAGAAAATAATTTTTTTCATCTTGATATAACTACTGTCTCTTAATTTGTATGCTCATTTCTCTCATAGGTTAAAATGTCATTCGTACCAAATAATATTGTTGATTATATATTTCTATGCCTACATCTATTTATCTATCTATCCACACACACATATATATAGAGTTAAACAATTTACTTGGTTCTTATAGTTGCTTTTTTTTTTTTTAAGTTTTAGCTCCTACGAAAAAACTATAAGTTTAGTTCCTAGATTTACATGTTTGTCAAAGTTTTGGTCCTTGTTGTTCACATTAGAGTCAACTTTTCGCTATCTACAACCTCTACAAAAAGCTTCTGGTAGTAATAAACTGATATAAAAATTCCATAGGGACTAAAGCCTACATTTTTCTCTTATAAAACTTAAAATGGAAACAACTACAAGGACTATGTGAATTGTTGTATTTGAATACATGCAATACAAAAATTTGTAACTTTCTTTCTTTGAGCCACTTAAAAATATGCCATGCAAGTTAGAAAACCATCAAAATTTGAAAGACAAAATGCATATTTACCATAATTTGCAGCTGACATTATCCCAAAAAAGGAATTGTGGAAAGGGCTGACCCTTCTTCTTTGGTGATTATCAAACATTGTCAGTTCTTGATTAGGTGGCTTGCTTCCTTGGGGAATGCTTGGTATAGTAGGTTCACTTTGACACCTTGCAAAAAAGGATACTGTAGGGATAGAAAGTGGTGCTTTGTTGTGTCCATTCTGAAACATGTCTTGTATTTCTTTGTGACATTGTTGATCTGCTAAATACCTTGGAGTCAAGCCATTACCATCTTGCTTATCAATATCTGCTCCTTGCTCTAGAAGGAACTTCACTATTTCAACATTTCCTTCACACACTGCAGCATGGAGTGCTGTGGTTCCAAAGCTCGTGGACTGTGTCACATCCCCTCCATATTGAACAATGCCCTTGAGCAATTGTAAGTTATTTTGCTCTACAGCAATGCATGCAAGAGAACCTAGATCACCAGATGATATGTCTGCACCATTGTCTCCAAGGAGTTTTATCACAGATTCATGTCCACCCTTAATTGCTTCCCATAGTGGGACATTTCCATCTAAGTCTGTATAAATAAGAACAATTAAAGACTACACCAATAGGTCCAAATACCAATACTAACATGCATAACCAAAAGGAGGTCTGCTAGATAAAGTGAATTTAGCATTCCAACAAAGATAATGGAGTGACGATTTCATTATACATGGACAAAGTAATTCATTTCAAGTGCTGAATGTGTATTAACTAATAAAGGAAACTATTGGCATTGAATAAAATTGAGTCTAAACAGGCTTACAAATGGAGTATTATCATTTGACAATTTAAATGAGGAAAAAGCTACTTTTAAATTCATTGTGTGACGTTTCTACTTTGAAGGCTTCCATCACTTTTTTTTTTCGCATTCATGTTTGGAAGGTGTTGACAAACAACATTAATCATTTGAATGCTAAATTTTTTTTTATTTTCAGCAGTAATTGAATTTCAAAAAGCCTTAATTGTACCTTTGATGTTGGGATTAGCCCCATGTTCCAGAAGCAAAGCTACACAATGGTGTTTACCTTTGGAAGCTGCAATATGCTGTTACATGTTAAAGTATAGGTGTAAGATTCTTCAGTCCAGTAAAATATTACATATATACATAGGTGTGTGTGTTCATACTAAAGGAAATAATATTTGCTAACCAATGCTGTCTTTCCATTCTTATCTGGTTCATTTGGATCTGAACCCTTCTTTAGCAATTGACGCAGCAATATATCATCACCTCTGCTAGCTGCAAAAAATAAACTAATAGGCAAATCCATTTTGCCCCTGGCCAACATTACTTCTGTTTCTGCCAAAATTCCTTTCATTAGAGAATCCCCTGATTCATGTAAATGCTGCAGCAAGGAATAAAACATATCAAAATAACATAGACAATCTCCTCCATGGGAAACAAGTAGTTTGTTGGCTGCTAAAGATGATTTGTGATTCTAATGACATTCATACAATATCACTTCCACACTTGGGAACTATGCTCCATATGACAATAAAATTTCTTATACAACTAAACTAATCATGTGAAAAAAAATTGCATCATGATCTTCTTGTGTAATACTTCACCATCAACAAAATGTTTTCTAGAATGATTTTCCAAATTCATATTTTCTTCTAGTCTTTTTAAGATGCACCTCTTCAAATCCCAACAAATACGTATGTCATGTAGCAAATAACTGAAAGGCCAAGTGTACCATTACTTAGAATACATTATAAGAACATGTGGAAAATTTAGATGAAAGATTGTTCAAAAGATAAAAGATTAGACGGTGAAGTTGAGATTTAATATAGCTTATGTATCCATTAAAAAAAATCAAATAATGGTCTTCAATAGGGAAATTCAGGGGGTAGATGTAAAGAATCTTATAGCTTGATCTACAGTCTATGCCATTAGACCAGGAAATAAAAGGAATTAAAACCAAAAGAGACCATAACGTTTGAAAGTAAAAGTGACAAAAAGCATTGGATGTGTGTGAAACAAAAAACAAATTGTTCTTTGAGCAAATTAATATACATACAAAACCAGAACATATACCCAGTAGAGTAATTTGTGGAAATAAAAAGGAAAAGTTCATAAAAGCTCAAAAGTTTTATGTACTTGAAGAAAATTGTTCATGATCATTGTTCCATCTCCAACATGAGAATGAGCAAGATTTAGAAATGTGGTTCGATTCAAACGCAAGATCTGGCTCAGTCGCTTGGTTCGAACTGTGAACACTTGTGGCCTATAACATAGCACTCCTATTTCCCCAACTACATCTCCTGGCTTTGCCTCGCCAATAATCTGGTATAATACATGTTTTGTTAGTCATAGAATCAAGTCCTTTACATTGTCTATCCCATGACATCATATAAAAGAATGCAGTGATCATTCACAAAATATTAAAGTAAACAAACTTGCCTGTTCATTTCCATTCATATGAGTGATAAGATCCTGTGGTCACGAGACAATGAAAGTTAAAGTTTGTCATGAATTTCTTTGAAAACAGTCATTAAATGGAGAAAGGACATTAAGAAATTATCTATTTCAATATACATTAAAAGGATAATCGTGCTGTAAAAAAACATGACAATCATGGAATAATGTCTCAGTTGCACTTTTTTATTTTCTTAGTTTCAATTGCAATAATGTTACTCTCCTTTGTTTTTCTATTTTTCTTTCTTTTATTATTTTTTCGTTTTTGTTTTTTTTCTTTTCTATTTTTGAACATTAGAAATTTGGAAATCTCAAGCAATGTTAAACTTATTTGACAAATTACTACATATGAAGACAATTCTTGGCAGACAGTTATCTAAATACTACTCAAGAACTTGTGTGGGCATGGGCATTACAATACAATATAACGTAGCAAATAAAAATAAAGGGGAGTATAAATAATATCTTACTGCAGATCCAGTAATGAATATATAAAAGTCTGTTGGTGCTTCATTTTGCAAAATTACATCTTCCTTTGGAGGAAAATACTCAGCCTTCATCTCTGTGACCTTCAAATTTTATATTTAAGCATAATCACATTAAACAATCTATTCATTCAAAATAGAAAGAATAACTAGAAGCAAACATACAAATAATTATTCAAAATGCTCTCCTTTTAACAATATTGGTCTCTCTAGCAGGAGCTTTCTCAATTACCAACTCAATTTTATAGATCAAAAATCATATTTTAAAATAAATATTCTCCATGCTTCAGATTTTGTTTAGCCAAAAAGGGTTTTCTTCTTTTAACATAATGGGGTAAGGGATATAGCAAACACAAGAATAATTACCAGTTGAAAAAGTAGGTCATTTGACACTCCATGAAACAAGTACACTTTGTCAATAATTGAAAAGAATAGGTAGTGTGAGATGCTAGACTGAATGGCTTTGGGAAGGGAATCAATGATCTCTTGCTGCTGTAGTCCTTCTAAATGGGTTCTGTACTTCATAAGCAAATGAGCAAATATCTGTTCTTGCAAACGGTTAGGCAAGTGATTCCTATGGGCAAAATTTGAGGCAGATTGGACAGTGTCTCTCTATTATGCCACAAAGAAACAAACACTTTCAGGTAAAACTACATAATCAATGAACCTCAAAAATAAAAATAAAAGAAATATGAACTGCATAATGTTTTGAGACTCATAATTCTCTTTTCTTTCTTTCCTATAAAGCAAGGTTTTATATTGTGGTCATGATTTCATTGCGAACATTGATATTGCAGAAAATTGCAGACAAATGTGATCAATATAGTCACAATTGTGGTTGTGTTGCGGTTGCAGAGACCTTAAAAACCTTGACATTGCAGCTGAAATCACAATTGCGGACCATTTTTTATTACCTTACTTATAAGACTTAACTATAAATAAAGGGTGGTGAACAAAATATACTTACATATCTCTTAGTTCTTTCTGTCCAATGGACAACCATGTTGGTCATGTTGCCTATCAGATATGAGGTGAGTCCAAGATTAAAGAGCATATACAAAATGCCAAATACCATTTCTTTTGTATTTACAGGATGTAGATCACCATAACCAACTGATACAAGGGTCACTATGGACCAATATACTGCTACTACATATTTTCCCCATAGATTATGGTCAATGACATCAGGAACAAGTCCAAGCCATGTAGATTCTGGATTATCCCGTGCAGCAAGAAAATAGAAAAAGCATGCAGCAGCATGCACTGCGAATAGAGTAACCTACAATGGCATGGCATTATGACTAATAAGATGAGTTGTTTTATATTATCAAGGCCATAACTCTACCAAGAAATTCTCTTGAATATAAGTAAGTACTTACACACGTAAGCTTGCAACAGCGCACCCAAAAGTAGCTATAATTCCTGTCCTTTTCCAATCTGACACATTAAGGTAGAATATAAGCAAAATCGAAACAAGATTACCATGGCTCAAACCAATATGAATTTTTTTGTTTCACACTACTTTCCTTTACATTATTTTTTTACCTCTTGTAAAATGTTAAATCGTTAAGAATCTAAAATTACTAATTCTTTCACGTGTCTTTTTCACACTCACTCTATACCTCTATCTATCTCCAGAAATTATTACATAATCAAAGACCATGTAGTTCCAACCAATCTTCATATAACACACTAATAGTTCTTTTCATAAACTAAAAATGTGATTTCATGTCATGTGGAGATTGACTAGGATCATATGATCCTAGACCATGTAATAATTTCTCATCCATTCACAATTTTGCTAATTGCAATGCAATTACAAATGTGATCCCATGTTTCCAAAGAGTTGAAATACTCATTCTCCAATATAGAGAACAAAAGAGACTTTTCAATGAGTATAAAGGTGAGTGTAGAAAAAATAATAATATAAAATACTCCCTCCGATATCTTTTATAAGCAAAAAGAAACATATGACACATTTATTAAGAAAATCATATAATTAAATTAATTTTTAGTAATTTCACACTATTTTTTCTAAATTATCCTTCTTATTTATTGCACATAAAAAATAAAAATAGAAGAGAAGTAGATGTAGTGACAAGATAAAAAATTAAATGTATAGTAACTCTTTCATATTCATTGAAGAAATCCTTAAATAATGAGACACCTGTGAAATTATTTTAAATGAGGACTTCATACTTATAATAAAAAAGGATTATTGAAAATAAATTTTAAACTAAATAAAGAACATTTTAGGAATAACATCATTAATTAAATTAAAATTAGTCAAAATTTATTTATAAAAAAAACCGAACAATAAAATAAAAAATTCTTATAAAAGAGACCGGAAGGAGTAATGAAGTTTTAATCTATATATGAAATATGACTTTCTCTTTAGAAGGGAAAGATTGAGTTATCACATTACCTTGCAAACATGGCACTGACTCGATGGAGGCGCCAAAGCCGAAGAGCATTGAGGTAACTATATATCTGAAGAGAAGGTGGCAAAAGAGAATGAAGAACCTCATAAGGAATGGTTGCAATGACATCCAAGATCAACCAGGATTTAGCATATCGCAAAGCAATGAGTTTGTGGTCATCAACTAGCAAATATGTGGACTTATCAAGGTAGGCAACGAAGAAGGTGAGCACAATGTCAATGGCAAAAAACCCGTTTACAACATTGTCAATTATAGCCAGTATACCCTTCGATTTTTCAAGGAAACCAAATTCAAATGGACATATCCAAGCTGTGTAGAAAACCAATAGCAGCAGAAACTTGTTCCATAGTCTGCAATATCAATTATCATTACACATACATCATTGCAAATAGTACCATTATATATATATGTAAACCATATTCCTCTAATCTCATCTCCTTAGAATTCAATCATACCAATTTTACCCTACATGGTCATCCATAATTGACAATGTAAAAAACCTTAATATGGTGAATGTATTCAAAATAAATTCTTATTTATTTCATGACCAAGAAGTTCAACATATGAAGTTTTTATTTAAAATGGATTTATTTTAAAGTCCAACTAAAATAGCTAATTCATAGCTTTTTGTATAAATATTTTCTTACTAGTTACTAAAAAGTTTTTCTGTTTATAGAAATGATTCCTTTTTTCTGGGTTTCATCAGAAAGCTTTTGAAAATAATAAAAAGCAATTGTTTGTAGAAAAACAATTTACTTGTCAAACATGGACTAAAACATGCATAGTAAAAACATTTCTTTTTATGTTTTACAATGACAAGCAAGGTTTTAACTAAACAGATTGTACAAACTACTCAAACTTCCTACTACTAGATTAATCTCAGTAGATTAAAACATAACAAATGAAATGGTATTTATTCACTAACAAAGAGATGGCAAGAAAAACCAAAATATTGATCATTAAAACTTACCTATAACGACGATTATAGGGAGAGATAATGTCATGGCGAAGTTTTGGTCTACGGCTGCCATGAGCAGCCGTGGCTCCTAGAGAAGGAAGAAGAACGCCTGCGAGACTGTATTGACTGCCATCATCTCTTGCTTCAAACTCTCTCTCGGGTGCATCTTCCCTGTCATAGCCATCATCGTTTCCACCACACATTCCAAACATTTTGGTCTTCCTTCTCCGGCTTGATGACATTTTTGTTGCTTTTATGTCACACTTTTGTTAGAGAAAGAGGAGAGACACTACGTGTCTCTCCCCTTCTCTACAAATAGGAAATGCTAATAATTTTTCTTCTCTTTATCCTTCCTCTTCATCCTCTCCCTCCTCCACCTTCTGCTCATGGTTTTGTTGGTTGGCGTAGGTTAATGATGCCATTTTTTGATTCTGCGGCATCAATGAACCATAAACTAATATGCAAAGTGTCTATTGTTAATGTTGAATGTAGATTATCCATCTGTCATTATATATATATGTCCCTTGGCTCAAATCAATACGCTTAATGTTTGAAGGATCCAAAAGCTATTTTCTTCTTTGATTCTATTGGTTGTTATTATTAGAAATGCGTTATTATTAGAAATGCTGGCACTTGCTGGTTGTCTTACCATTTGGCATTTGGCACTGCCAAAGAGGATTCGTGCATGGTCCTAAATCTTTCGTAAAATCTTGACTAACTTCGTCACCTTAACATACATACCCACACTTGGTCCAGTTATAGACTCAAATAGGATACTAATTTATTGATTGAACTAATTAATTATTAGTTGAATTATATATATTTACGCAGGGGATATAGAAGGATCAAGTTGTTTCTAGGGATGTTTCATACTGAGAAAGTTTTTTTATACATGAAAATATTGTGATTTCTCAAAAACATGAATTTCAAGTAGTATTGTGTTTTTTAAGAATGGTTAAAATCTTTTTATTTTTTCTACCCCAAGTATCTCTCTCTAATCACTACGTCAACTCGTCACTATGGTTATAATTCATCTGATTAGTTATAAACATTTTATAAAATGTTTACATGTATTTCTTAGAACTTAAAAATTCTTATATTTGGTTTAATATATATATATATATATATATGTATGTATGTATGTATGCATGTATTTTTTTTAGAAATATCCTTTTGGAGAAATAATTTAATTAGATATGCCATTTTAAAAAAATATTATTTAAATTTTTTTAATATCTTTTATTTATAATGAGATAATTTTATTATTCTTAAATAATTTTTTAATTAATTCTTTGATATTTTTAAAGAATTAAAAAATAAATATTATAATATTTTGTGAGTTAAATTTTTTATAAATAAATACTTATTTTTGAAAATATAATAAGCATACTGAAAGTTTTATTAGTATTTTCTATTTTTAAGTTTACTAATTTATTATATAGAATAAAAAAATATTTTAAGACTTTATATTAAAACACTCACAAATGCATATTTACTTAAATGAGTTGTTTATCTTAATTTTATAAGTTTTATTAAGTATTTTATACAAAAATTTACTCTAATACAAAAATTGTTAAAGTAAATATTTAATTTAATTTTATAAATATTATTTCTCTCATTCAAAATTTAAAAGTATATTTTTTATTTTTAATAAATTTAAATAACCGTATTTATAGAACCAACATCAAGTTATGTATTTTAATGATATATTTTATTAAGTAACATTATTTAACTTGAAACAACTCTATTAAACAGTAATACTGTAACTTAGTGTATTGGATAAGTTAATTAGTAATGATGCTATAACTTTTTTTATATCATTAAAATGTTTTTCCCAACTTAAAAAAAGTTGAACATCCACACCCACCTTTTTATGGGAAAAAAATTTAATTTATACAGAAAACATAGGTCATAAATGCATTCTTGAGGATTTATATTTTCTTGGATTGTTTTTAAATTTCATATCAAATATAGAAAATAAATATTTTTAACTTTAAATTCTTGAAAAACTGAAATTTTTTTCCTCTCAAATACTTTTCAAGAGTATATTTGATAAGAAGAAAAAATGGATAGAATTAGAAAAAAAAAATGAACGAATAAAAATAAATAAAAAATAAAATAAATTTAGATATTTTATTTAAAACAATTTTATTATATATATCTATATCTATATTTATATTCATATTTATAAATTTATATATTATATGCAAAATAATCTCATCATATTAGCACATTA
>JAMLFT010011115.1:0-11327 GCA_026544285.1 Pachyrhizus erosus
TTCATTTATATTTGAATCAACAAAAGTTGCATCAAGATCAAGGTCAAGAGGTACCTCTAAAGAGTCATTCAATGAATAATGAGCTTATGGAGAAGATTGAACTAGTGGGTTATGATTAAAATTAGAAGGCATTGTATTATCTCGATCTTGTCTCTCAATTGAACCTTCATTAAAGATTGACTCAATCTCTATAAAGTGATAATCATAAGTAGTTGAAATATCATGATGTTGCACTTCACTTTCATTCCCCCCTAAAGTGTAGAGCCAATTTTATCTATATAAAAAAAATTATGTTCATGAACATCCAAGGAGATAAAAAAAATATTTGATGATGGGTGATAAGCACGATAGCCTTTTTGAGTTGAACCATATCCACAAAGACACATTTAATAACCTTGTGTTCAAGCTTTATACGTTGATGTGGGTGTAGGTGAACATAGACTACATATCCAAAGACACGAGGGGGTAAATGAACAATGGAAAAAAGAGGACAATGATCAGATAGCACATCTATAGGCCTTTTAAAGTTGAGGACACTAGAAGGGGTTCGGTTAATCAACTAAATTATAGAGTTTAAATCCTCCCCCTATAAATGAGATGGAACACTGCCACCTATTAAGCGTGATCTAGTGACTTCTAAAATGTGTTTGTTTTTCCTCTCAGTCACCCCATTTTGTTGGGGGTGTATGAAGGCATTTAGTTTGATGTAGAATGTCATTAGAGTTCATGAACTCTATTAATTCTCTCTTAAAATATTCCCCTCCATTGTTTGATCTAACAACTTTTATGAATGTGTTAAATTGTGAGACGATCATCTAATGGAAAAGACGAAACACTTTACACACATCACTCTTATGTTTAAGCAAATATACCCATGTTACCTGGGTGTAGTCATCAACAAAACTAATGAACCATTTTCATGCCATTATGGGTGGAGTTCGGTGCAAGGCCCTAAACATCAGTGTGGACTAATGAAAAAGGAAAAACAACTCTATTATTGCTCAAGGGAAAAGTAGCATGATGACTTTTGGCCATAACATAGGTTTTGCAAAAAAAAAAATCTAAAACATTACATTTATGAAATAGAGATGGAAACAATCGTTTTAAACAGCCAAAAGAGGGATGTCCTAATCATTTATGCCACATCCAAATTTCTTCATTATTTCTATTCTGTTGGCTGTCACTTGCAAGATGAGTCAATGCTTCTTTATGGATTTGTTGAGAAACATGTTCCAAGTAGTAGAGGCCTTCACTTTGTTTACCACTGCCAATCTTCTCCTTGGTATGAATGTTCTGGAAAAGGCAATGGGTAGGGAAAAACAAGGCAACATAGTCATGATATTATGTTAGTTTACTAATTGAAAGGAGATTACAATTCAAAGTAGGAACAAATAAAACATCAGTAACTGATAAGGAAGGTGAAAAGGATACGATACCAACACCTTTAATAGGAGATGATACCCCATCAGTAGTAATAATGACATTTTTAGAACCATTAGAAGAGAAGTGAGTAAATTTATAAGGATCATAAGTCATATGGTCAGTAGTACCTATATCGATTATCAAATTGTTATTCCTAGTAAAAACAAAAAGACTAAGAGTAGGGATAGATATACTTGACTTGACCACAAATCCAGCAGCCCCATAATCAAGTTTCTCCTTTCTAGAGATAGTAGTATAGGAAGAAGCCACCAGAAATCACTCAATGAAACCAAAAACACAACTCCTATTCCTATATTGTAGAGAAATTTAGAGTTGACTCTAATACCATATTAAAAGGTTTCAAAATGAGAATGATTCTCAATTATTTCACTTACAAAATACAAGGGTACATATATACAAGCTTGCTATGGTTACTCCTTAGTAAAAAGAGATCAAAAATAAAAAAGGAATAACAGCTAACAAATATGTTATAGTTATATAAATCTATTAATAAATTTATCTTAACATTTTTCCTACTATACAATATATTGTTGTTTTTTGATGTCTCTATACATTATTTGTAAGGAATTCAATGTGAATCATTCTCTTCATCATTAGCCTTTTTGAAGTATTTATTTTAACATTTGATGTACACCCTTACTTTGAAAAAGAATCATGTACATATTAATGTAGTTTTACAATTTAAATTGCAACTTTCCCTTTTCAGTTTTAAATAAGGATTGTTAACCTAGAGGGAATAAAATTGAGAAGAAAAAACCTTATCTACGAGAAGAAAAAAAATGAAAAAATATTAATAGAAAAAAATAAATAAGGAAAATACAGTGTTGAGTTGATATTTGTTTAATTTTCTTCTTATAATAAGCCATATCTCTAATTTTGCACATATAATTGATAATAAATATCTTTGTAAAAATTATTATTGATTAATTAATTAATTATTAGAAATTAAAATTAAAAATTGTGCAAAAAAAATTCCAGCATCCTTTTATAGATATTGGATCCATCCTGACTAACAATATGACATAAGACTAGAGCTATAAGATTAGTTTAATGATAGGAAGATAAAGAAAGAAAAAGATTATAGGTTCTAATTCTTTTCATTAATAAAAATCTAATAATTTAACAATTAAGATTTGCTGATAAAAATATATATATCACAAAACCACATAGATAATTTCAATTGGAAGTTGTTATAACTATTTTTATAGTTTTTTGATAATCATATCCTTCAATATACATGTGTAAATAATTTAAGTTCTTAAAGTTTTATAAGAAACACTTAATAATTTTACTACTCATATACGGATAGGGACATATAGGCACAAAATAGTGTGGAATAAGCATTTTTCAAATACATTAGCTATTGAATTAACTACTCGTCAATGAGAAAAGATAACATTATGTTGCGCTTCATAATATGATAAGAATAATAAATCCTATAATACATTTTCCCTCTACTTTTACTTTTTTTTTTATTATAAAACAATTATAAAAATAAATGTGCAAATTGCAACACTCATGAGCTCAACGTTTCTTCGAGGAGTCATTATGTTTAAGTTACTGTTTTTTAACTTTTGCCGTCTTTGCAGCAATGGCTTATGAATCCTACCAAATAACACTCGAAATAATAGTATTTTTAAAAAAAAAAAATAAGATTCTTTCATGTTTAACAATGTTTTTGGATTGAATTCCTGTTCTGTAAGACCTGGTCTGCCTTCAAGCTGCAGAAGCAAGTAGCTTCTGTGTTCCAAATAATAATGTTTTTGAAACTGAGATTACTGAACTTTTGAAAGTAATAGTTTAAAGTTTATTAGTTCATGACTGAATTAGGATTGAATATATGATAATAAAATATATAATATTAATATTTTGTATAATATTATAAAGTGGCAATAACTGATATAGAATTCTTAAAAATTAATATATACGAATCATATTACATATGTCTTATACTATAAGATAAAAATATTCATAACAAATAGGTAAACAAATTATTCTATAAGAGCCTTTATTTATTTAAAAGTGTTCTTAAATAAATTTTTAAAATAACAAAAAATATTTTTTTTAAAAGATAAGTTTAAACTGATTTTGTACACTGCTTGACTAGTTTTTTACTCTACTAATTTTCTGAGTACTCCCAACCGGTAACATTTCCCATCACCATCCAGTTAAATTCAGTTTCAACAAATATGCATGTAAAAATCCTGCATTCTAGTTTCTCTAATTTAGTTAAGATATGTTGGGATAAGTTTATTCAATAATAATTTAAGAAAAAAAAATAAAGTAATTCTTTATATATTAAAATTAATTTAAGTATAAATAAAAAAATATTTTTTTAAAAAAATTATATGAGAAAGCATAGTTTTAGCTTACGTAAAATGGTTCACTTTTTTTTTTTTTTCTTAGAAATATTTTTTGAAAAAATTTACCAAGAAGTCCTAAATCTGTAATACGACATGCAGTCTAAAAATCCTACTATGTAATATTTAATATTTTCCATCAGGACAAGATTTTGGGGCATGGAAATTCATCTTAAAAATAACTTATTTAAATATTAATTTAGTTCCTAAATATAATATTTTTTCTATTTTAGTTCTTAATTTTTTATTTTTGTTATATTTTAGTTTAATTTATCAAATAATTTTTTATTTAAATTTTTATTATTCTTTAAATAATTAAAAGGACAACCACACATGTATTTTTTTTTAAATTATGTTTTAAAATTTTTATTAACTAATTTAACATTATAGTTTAAATATATTATGATTTAAAAATATAATTTACTGTCATTATATTATAAAAATATTATTATGACATCATTTAATATTATTATTTAATAATAATAATTCAAATAAAAATAATAATATTTAAAGATTAAAAAAATTAAAAAATCAAAACAAAACAATATTATTTTTTATGATGAAATTGATATTTAAGGCAAAATAAAATAAGTTACCAAAAACACGCCGAAAGGAGAGAGCACTTGGGTTTCTCCATGGTGGATTCTCCATAAGAAAAGAGAAAAGCTATTTCTATTTGTTTTCACTATATTTCATACAATATTTAACGAGAAAAAGAGAGACAAGAGATAAATATGCAATTAACGAGGAGATCTAAAAGTAAAAAAAAAAAAAAAGAAAAAAAAGTACGAAAATACTTAACCGTTGAAAACACAAAGCTTCAACAGAGTAAGGAGGATTCAGACTTTTAACTTACGCAGCATTAACCTATCATTTTTCGTTTCTTATGTCACACACATACCAAAACCAAAACCAAAAAGCAAAGTAACGACCCAAAACGACAGCGACAGTGTTCGTTTTACAAATTATTAGCGAAACCGTTAACCAGCGCCAGAGCATTGCTGGTGAACTTCTTGACCCTGGTGACGCGATCGCATACGGTGGTCTTCACGGGACCTTCCTCTACACCCTCGAACCCGTCCGTGCACGTTTCCTCGTCCGTGAGCGCGGCGCTCATCCACGTCAGCACGTTGCTGAGGCCGAACCGGACCGAGCCGGAGTCGCCGTCTGGTCGGAGCCGGCGCATCTGCTTCAGCGAGCCTCGGATCTCGTCCACGGCGTCCTCGAGGTTCGAGAAGCAGTCGTGGAGGGCGGCACCGGCACCGGAGTCGTCGGCGGCGGTGACCGCGGTCTGGTGCGAGAGGTAGGCGGCTGCACCGTGGGCCTTGGCGAGTGCCACGGCGACGGCGACGCGCGCGAGGGCGGCGGGGCTGCGCTGCACCGCGCCGGCGTAGCGGGAGAGCGAGGAGAAGCAGACGTCGGGGTACAGCGTTGAGTTGCAGCTTGCGCGGATGAAGTCGACGTCGCCGGAGACGTTGCCGGAACCGTCGCTGAAGGTGGCGGTGGCGGTTGGGATGAGATTAGAGAGTGTAGATGTGAAGAATAAGAGAGGAAGGAGGAAAGGGGGTGTCATTGTCGTTTTTTTTTATTTTTATTTTTGAGGGAAACTTTGGTTTGTGATGTCGAACGTTGTGCTTTGTTTGTATGAATGTGTCTGTGTCAGTATAGAGGCTTTTTGTAGGCAGCGACCGACTTACGTAGGCCTCCCTAACTTTTTCTTAATAAAAAAATAATATTTGGATAATTTTTTTATTTGGAGATTTGATTGCGTATACGATGACATTGAAATGTCTTTTACTTCTTTTTCTTAATTTTAAGACATTGTTATTTAATTTACACATATTAAAAAGTTATTGAATTTATCTGTAATTAAAATATTTTAATTTTTTTTAACTTTTATCAATTAAAAATACTTATGAATATTACACTAATAAGTGTTTTCTCTTCTTAATATTAATTTTTTATAAAAGTATATGTAAACATTACTATTTTACAAAAATTAAATTAATATTTTTCTTTTTATCACATCATATTATTATTATTTTTTCTCTCTCTTCATATGTCTTTCAAAATGTACAAATCTTTTAACTGTCCAAACATCATCTTTCTTTTAGTGTATTCTTTAATGTATGAGTATTTTTATTAGAAAAAAATAAAAAAAATAAAAAATTATAAAAATTTATTTATCTTACATAATCAACTTAGTTAAACCTTTTAAATGAATGATTGAGTTGAAATAATTACTTGTTTTTGCGAAAACAAATTAAAATGTTGGAATACACTATTAAATGTCGATTAAAATTTGTTTTTAAGGGCAATGACATTGTCATAACATTGTTTGAGTAGAAGGTTATTATTTGTTGTGTCTTATTGAAATATTATCTGTCACAAATCTTCTAGTTTCGTCTGTTGCATGTGATTGGCCAAATAAGAAGAGTTTCAAGAACTTTAAGGCATTTGAACTACATAAGCTATATGGCATAACGAGGATATGTTGACATCTATTTTAACGTACAAACTTTATGTCAGCAAAATCATAATAAAGCGCATTCAAACACATTATTTTCCTCTCTAAATTTGTCCCTAAAACACGGGAGATATATTGACATGTATTGTGATGTACCCACGTTATATCAATAAAATCATAAGTAAATATACAAGATACATGACAAAATTGTCCTACACACTTTTTTATTCCTATACATACACACACTCTTTTTCCTCCTTATATCTATTCCTAAACATCGAAGATAGGTTGACATCTATTTTAATGTATTAATTAATGCAATGTCAACAAAAACATAACTGAAGTAAAAGCAAAAAGATACACAACAAAATAATCTTTCAGTTCAAAAGATAATGTGAAAAAAATGAAGCATGCAGAAACATCTATTTAAGTTTCATTACAATATTTAGATTTGTCAAATTTAAAAGCTTTGGTGGAGTGTAAAATCTTTATTGAATTTTTTTTGTTTTTAAGAACTAGTGAATTCTTTTTTAAATTGGTATTATTTTGGTAAACTTGAGTATCTCTAAATCGAAAATAAAAGACTAATTCATATGTTAGAATCAAAGACGTATAACTAATTCATCTCTTGAAACCAAAAATATGTATGAATGTCAAACTCTTAAAAAATTAAATTTATGATGATAATAAAAGAATAAAATAATTTGATAAATATTAATGATTTGATGAATATGTTAACAGAAATACATCTTAAAATATGAAAATATTGTATTTCTTAATTTAGTTAAGCAAAAATATGTTAAACATTCTAAGCACTAAAAATGTTGGATATGCCCAAATGACATTTTTAGAATACGTCAAATAACTTTAACTAAATATACGTCCTAGACATATAATGTGTCATGATTCAATGTATGCGCCTAAATAACTTTAGACTTGTTTTTCTAGTTACATATTTAATGAGATTGATAAGTGTTAAGTATTTTGAATGTCTAGAATAGTTGTAATCTTAATTTACATATGATTTTATCTTTGTTATTTTTTTAACATTTAAATCTAAATGAGGATTTAATAAAAAATAATAGATATGATGAAGATAAATAGACTTTGAAATCAAAAGGACCATTGAGTTTTAAAGTTTTTCATATAAGAAAAGAATGAAGTAGAAATATTTAAAAGAATAGTGATATGTCAAAACTCAAAAAGCAAAAGGAGAAAAAGACAAAGGACAAAGGACAAATTCTTTTCTCTCCTATGACAATAATTGAACTCCTATAGTATGAAGACATGAAGAAGAATCATGCATTTAATACACAAACAAAACGAGAAGAAGAAACGTTGAGTTGTAATGGACATATGTCATCTTTGCCTATTAATACAAGTACATGAAGACTTTAAAGAACTTAATGATATATGAGCATTTAAACGAACTTTATTCTAAGCTCTTATACATCTTAAATTTGTTCTTGAGATTCTACTTTGTAATTTTTTCATATTCTTAGTTTTACTAAGTTGTAATATGTACTAAACTTTTATATTCTCACTTTGTGAGTTATCTTGTAAAAATTCTGTGAAAGTTAAGAGTCAAGTTAGGAGTGACTTAATGTAAAAAGATATTTAAGATAACTTAATCAAGTAGTTAAGTGTTGTAGCCAAAAAGTGGAGTAAAAGAATACTTGGGTTGAGAAGTCATAAATGCTTAGAGAATACTTGTGTATAGTCAGGAGTATCAAAGTCTTTTGCTCATTTGTAATAAGTTTTTTATTAGTAGAACTCCTAGTGTGGATGAAGAATTAGGCATAACTCAATAGTTAAAGCAAATCAATATAAAATTTTTTTGTGTTGTGTTTGATCCCTCACCCTTTTTTTACATCTTGTCTTTGTGAAACTGTTTTCCATCATTTATATGTCATTTCAAAAGGTTTATAAAAAAATTTGTAAAAATCACACACACTATTCAACTCCTTTTTAATATATTTTCTAACCCTTCGTCGTGAAGGTATTAAAATCCATTTAAAGAGTTGATCTATCTTAACATATATTTTTTCATATGCACATACCTACGATAAAATCCATAAAAATGAATATTGAGAATTTGAGATTTAAATAAAAGATATTATTTTTAAATTAGAAAATATTATTTGAATATGATTTTTAAATAATTGTTTTGGGTCAAAGTCTAAAAATTTGTCATAATTCTTGTGTTGTCATCAAACTAACTAGAATCAAGTTTTAGCTAAAATATAATTACGAAAATTGCAAAAACTTTATTTTTACATAGAATAATAATTATAATATTATAAATAATTTGAAATTTTTTCCATAATTGTATAGATTTATGAGTAAATTACCTAAAGTCTGGGTTTAGTTTTCAGTGAAAAATTTTCAGATTTAGGATATTTTTTTTCAATCATATTTTAAAATCTAAAGGAAGTTTGATAATTTCAGTATTGGATATATTGTCTTTATTCCTTTTGTGGTTAGAATATGAAAAAAAGGTTTGTCTTTATTGTTTGTATGTTACAATAATTTATTTATTTAATTAGAATTGTGTTTGATCTAATCATTATTTTTTTTATTTATGATTTTATTTTGGTTATTATTACTAGACCAGAATAATATTTACATGTAAAAGATAAATAAATATTCGTAATCTTTTCAAGAATTATAAAGATGAAATAAAAAAATTTTGTTCTCTTTTTAATTTGGACTATTATTATTTTGAATATGCAATTATAACTAATTAGTGTAATGTATTATTTTTTAATAAATTTTAGAGAATACTAACCTTAAACTTAAAAATTTATAAATTTGTTAGTGTGGAAGTTTATTATAACGTTTATAATATTTTGTATGAGAAATATTAATAATATTGTATCTATTATTTTTTTAATATATTTTATGATTGATTAAAATTTATTGAAAATAATTAATTTAGTGAGTTTTATTTTTAAATTAAGAGAGATAATAATTAAATATAAAGTAACACATATCAAAATTGATAATTTCAATAAACTTTAACCAACTATAGAAAGAATATTAAAAAAAGTATTTAAAATAATGTCATTAATATTCCTTATTTTATAATTATATTTTGAATGTTTTATAAATAAAATATTTAAACAATATCTTAATTGAGTTATTATCATATTTTTAATAGACAATATTTATTTATTATTTTTAATTAAAATGTGAGTGACATATATGAATATGATACTTAGATGTCCAACAAATAAAAATATGAATATTAAAGTGATTACTCATAAATATATGTCTAAGTATATATATTTAAAAAAATATAAATATGTGAGTAAATACTAAAATAATATAATGCTCTATTTAAATTCTATTTATTGTCATTGTTCAATAATTCAAATAAAAAGAATTAGAATTTTTATATACAGAAAATATAAACCATTTTCATTTGTCATATTTATTTTTTCATTAATAAAAATTAAAGATAAATAGTAAAGAATTTACAATAATTTATACATCTTAGTTAATCAACTAAATAAAACACCTTGGGTATGTTCATTTGTCATATACATGAAGATGAAAGCTGAAATATTTTGGTTTAAATGTTATTTTGATTTTTCAAGTATTATAATTTTATAATTTTAGTTTATCAAATTTTAATTGTGTCAATTAGGTCCTCAAGTATCACAAATATAAGATTTTGATCCTCTCATATTTTAATTGTGTAATTTTAATATCTTAAATATTGCAATTGTATGAGTTTAGTCTGTCAGATTCACAATTATGTAATTTTAATCTTCAAATTTTATAATTATAAAAATAAAATTAATTTTTTGAGAAATCAAAAATACATAATTGCGATATCTATAAAACTAAAATTATACAAATATGATATCTAGAAAATTAAAATGTACAATTGTATTACTTAAAGAACTAAAACACATAATTAAATATATGAAAGACTAAAACTACATAATTACAATATATGAGAGAACAAAAATGTAATTAAGTGAAAAAATTAAACAGGTAAATATTGTATAATATTTAATTTTTTAATTATTTTGAATTTTAGAAAACTGTTTGTGTTAATAATTTTTTTTTTATTAATGTGAATAGACGAAGTTTAAGTTTGATTTATATATATATATTATATTAATTTTTAATTAAAAATTCATTTAAATTACTCATATAATATGAATAAAAAAAATTCATATGATAAACAAACATTGAGCAATTCACTTTACACCAAAAAAATAAATGAAAGAAAGCATAACTCTTCCATCACTTTGTTCGCATGCTCCATGCCCACTTCAATTTTGCGGCTGGTGCTTGCAAATACAAATTAAGGTCGTTTCCCACTCATTCGCTCGATAACGATATTAACGGTAGGCTAGCCAATCAGAATACGTTTTCCCTATAGACTCAGTAGGCTATAGACATGCTGGTATTTTTTTTTTTTTTTCCAAGGAAAATATATGGTGGTACTTAAATTCATTTAAAGGTATAATTATTCAGCATAATTTTATTATTTTTCAATTTATCTGTTATCTTATCAATTTTACTATAAAATAAAATTTATTGCACTGTAATCTAATTAAAAATACTTTTAATCGAATCAAATTTTCAGTTTTTATTGTTTTAATCTTCAAATAAATAACAAATATATGTCATTTATATAAAAAAAAAAATCTAAGTTTTCACTCGTAAAAATAGTAGTTTTAAGAGTTATTTTCCCCCTCTTTTAAGTCACGTGACTCAATTCTAAGAAGTATTTAATTTTATTTTAAATTTATACACTAATAAAAAAATACTTTTTATATTGATAATTTATATTGATTATAAGACAACTGATATAGTTTATGAGACAAAGATATTTTTGTAATATTGGAATAAATACTTTAGATTAATTATTATTAAACAAGTTTAGAAAATACTTTTTAGATTGAAAAGGAGAAATAAGGAAGAGGTATATGTTTTTGAAGACCTATACAAAATCTTCTCCCTCATTAGAGAAAAAGGTGTAGGAAATTTTTGGGTTTTAATATTTTTTCTTTTTAATCAAATAAATTTTTAATAACATA
>JAMLFT010011116.1:0-11326 GCA_026544285.1 Pachyrhizus erosus
TTTATAAATTTTTAATTATTTAAATATTAATATTTGTTCATTAATTAGAAAAAAAATCTGGAAAATTTTATTTTCTATATTTATTTATTCTCCTACTCCTGTTTTATTTTTCTTGATTTTTAAATTCCTAATTTTATGTCTTTTCAAATATTCTATTTATTTTATTTACTTTCTAAGTATATATTTTATTTTAATTTATTTTTATCATTCCTTACTTTGCTAAATAATTAATAAATAATTTCTTATTATTAACCTAACTACTTTATTTATTTATGAAACAATAATATTTTTATTAATTTGAAAAAATAGGATGTTACACGTCCTGGACATTGGAATGGTTCTGAACAAAGAATTCCTCTTAATTGTCAAAGAAAATCAAAAACCATCTAGAACCTGGATCACGTTTTTGTTTCTGACCATAAATTAATTTTTTTCAAATTCATAACAACAAATAAGTAATAGATGGATTCTAAGGCTTTAAAGGAGTTGAATCTTGTTCACAACTTGAAAAGATAGATGGTCAAACTGACCATTTTGCCCCTAGTGTAGAAAATGACTAAAATACCCCTAGGTCAAGATTTATGAAATTTTTGTTTCCTTTATTAAAATGTAGTATTTAACTTGAGAGGTATCTTGACTCCCTCACTAACCCAATACATCAAATTCACTAAAAATTAAAATGGATAACAAATCCTAATTTTTATGAAATTACCAAGATACCCTTAGTTTGAAATTTTGAAATTTTAAACTAACATATTGTATAAAATAAGAAGAAAGATTCTCAAGACATTTTATGTGTAAACCTAGAGTAATTATATCATTCTTAGGTTTTGAAAATCCTTAGAAAATAAATTTTTATCCCAAAATGTCTAAAATGTCCCTATGTTATAAAACTAAAATTTGTCACTGTTTAGTAATTCTAAATTCAGGGAAAAATAGTCTAAGAACTTCCTAGTAATATTGGGAACCTTTATAAGAATTTATGATTAGGAATGTGAAGGGAAACCCTTAAAAGAATAATTTAATGAAATGAACAAAATACCCTTCTTAAAAGAAATTACTAAAATACCTCTTCTGTAGGTAAATTTTCCAAACTAATTCAAACATAGATTCAAAACCTCCTTGGATCTACCTCTTCTATTTAAATATAAAAGTAGAAAAGGATTTTGGAAGAAAAAGTGTAAAATGACTATATTGTACCTATCTTGTTATTTAATTATAATGTGAGTTATTGATTGTGATTTTAAATCTATTGAATTGATGTTATAGATATGATTTGATACCCCTACTTCCATAGATATTTGAACATGTCATCAGTACCAAGATAGAATGAATAGTAGAGTTGGCAGATGAAATAAGGAAGGCAGGTTGAATTGAAAACCCTAACAAGTGAAAACTAAGAATGGGGAATGCAATTGTTGACCACAGAAGGTACCTGAGGAATGTATGCAGGCTCTAGTGGGACCTTCGGGGTAGATAAGGTGCCAAGTTGTGAACCGCTCAAAGTAAAGAGGGTGTCACAGAACTGGCTTGGCGTCCTTGACAAAGCGGAGCATTACCAAGATTCGGTTGAGAGTATCATGGGTCGAGTAAGAGGTAGGATATGTACTCCCGATCGTCAATCTAAGATTCCAAATTTGGATCATTATTGATATGTTCATGTAAGCCCTCCCAACATTAGTAGTATTGGAGGCTGCAAAGGACCCTAAATCAACTAGATTCCCTGATTAGGCACGTCATGGTGAGATGGGAAGCTACGATTAGTTGAAAACCCTCTATATATGTATGTATTTGCCTAAGGATAGATGAGTCACTCCTACAACCCCCATATTTTTCTAGACATAGATGGCTAAAGAGTTTCAACCACTGTTTCACCTATCCATAATACCCTTGGAAGGAAGATGGACATATAATAGAAGTCAGGAAGATGACACATTCATGGGTTACATTTTGTTTGCCTTTAGGCCTACCAATATCGTAGTTCCATGGCAATTTCATCACATAAACATACTTGTGATTTTATCCCAGATCCGCTGGTGTTCTTGCGACACGACAACAACCTTGGGGTACTCCACACCCACATTCCTCCATGAGTTCAGTCCAAGCCAACAATCCAAATAGGAGGGAAGATTCTTTAGAAGAAGAAGATCCTTCTGAAAGATCTGATTAAATGATTTGGATTTGGAAAGCTATTTTAGAGGTTACCTTGTTTTGGTTGTTGAGTACATTATGAGAATGTAATAATAATTTTACTTATAAACATTATCTGACCTATATATTGTATTGAAAATGTTTTAAATGAAGTTAAGTTGAATAATCAGGAGATGTATGTTTCGTCAAATTGTAATACCCCTAACGAGTTTAGATTTTAAATTTTTCATGCGCTAAAAATTACCTAGATATAATTTTCTGAAAATTAAAATGAAGAAAAAGGGGAGTTACATAGACCAAAAGTTTCACTAAAGTAAAAACAACAAAAAAATTTAAATGAAAATATTTTTATATATTATGAAAGGTTTGAAAGTCAAAATCTTTCAAAGTGACATACTCAACTTTGACTTACATCGAGCATAGTCCAGTCTTTTCCAATTTTTGGAGGTTTCCCAAAAGGCATTATTGTTCCACTTTTTGAACCTTAAAGATAAAACCTAAACCTTTCTAACAAGGTAAAAACCGAATCCTAACTCATTTTTCACTGTCCCCAGTAATTAAATATTTGGAGATGATTTTCTAGTGACACTAGTTGGTAGCACATGCATTACCTCAAGAATGTGAAAAATATTTGAAAATGTTTCTAAGCTTAAAAAATAAAGAAAAATACATCTATGGAACAATAATTGTGTTTAGTTTCTAAACATGCAAAGAATTAGTAGTGGAGATGAGTCAGTAATCATAGGTTCCATAAAAATCAAGTCTTTCCATCCCAAAAATTGAAGTCAAAAGAGATATATTACATGCTTAATCCAACCTGTTTACTGAGTTTATTTTCCAAAAGCTGAAAAATATGAAATGTGCATTTTGTATCTATTTTAAAATAAGTTTGAACACAATCCATCAGTTGGATCAAAAGATATACTCAAAATAGTGACACATGCACATGTAGAAAGCTAAGTTCTAGTCACAGTCTTCCATTCTTTGTCCATGAATAAAATAGAAAATAATTTTAGAAAATCTAAAAAATAATTGGGAAGAGTCTACTTTGTTTAAGAATCATCCTTGTGGCTTGAAAAAGGAAAAAGAAATAAGGGTAAACTGACATGTAATCCATAGAAACCAAGCCAACAGATGCAATTATCAAACAAAATGAAGAAAAAAAATGATTTTTCAAACATGCAATAAAGATTGGTGCATCAAACGCAAGAGCTTATTTTGAAAATGCATGATCTTGCTCTTCAAGCTCAGCCAAGAAATCTTGAATTCATAACAAGTACTCATTCTTACAAAAAGATTAGAGGAAGAGAGGTTGATGTTGGAAAACTTGGAATTAGAAGCTAAAAAAGAATTTGAATATGCTTATGGTGCCTTTGTTTAGCTTCTTTGTTTTCTCTTGGAGACAAATGAGAGAAATGAGAGATAAGGAGTTAGCTTTAGATTGTAGGTGAGGGAGGAGAGGTGGCTTTGCATGCAAGGTAGTGGGGTTAGGTTTTGAAGGTAATTAAATGGGATTACATGTGTATTAATGATGTTTTGATGTTAATGTCATGTTTTAGTAAATTTAGGTGGGGTTTTGTGGGAGAACGTGAGTATGGGGCCCTAGGTTTATCAACCAATGGTCTGTTCCACATGGCTCCTTTGAGGCCCACTTGGTCTATAAGAATTTTCTCAAAAAATGTGCAACAAATCATTTTTCGAGCTATTTTTGGCCGAAAAGTCTACCTATTTTTCTTTTCTATTTTATTTATCTTATAACAACATTTTATCTTCCTAATAGATAGATTACAAAAATATAGGTTTTAATTAAATGAAATTTAAATTTTATCTTATGGATTTTTACTGATGAAAATTGATCAGTAACAATTTTGTTTTATTAGAAAGGGCAAAATTATTCAATTAAAATTTTTCTTTCCTTTGATGACCGAAACCTCATATATTTATTTATTTTTTAATTTGTTAAGGTTAATTAAAAATATCCTTCAACAGAAGGTTATTTGACAAATAAATTTCATTAGACAAATATACTACATAAACAAGAAACTAACACAAGTTAGGAATTTAATTTCTTGATCACACAAGTACAACCAAATTTCTATCAATTAAATAAATTAAATAAATTATCTATCCTCAATATTTATCCTATAAAATCCTCTTAAAGAATTTTAGTAACTTAGAATTAAGTTTTAGTAATTAATTCCAAAGAGTTATTTTATTTTATTTTATATTCTGAAAATAACTCAACTCAAGAAAATTGATAAATAAATAAATAAATAAAATACAAATACTACTAGGTTGAAATTTCAGGGTGTTACAGAAACCTATTAACTCTACCTTTATTACATGTTGTCTTTGGCTCTTATGGCTTTACCTTTAGCAACTCAGGCTCTGACTTTAGCTATTCGAGCTCCTCCTCCTTTGGCTATATCTCATCCTCATTAGTGGAGACCAAATCATCCTCCCCGTCCTTTCCTAGCTCTATGGGGCTAGGCACCACTTGGCAACTTCTTTGCTCAAATAATATCAAGGTACAAGGCCCCATCCCTAGTGGAAATAACATCGTTCTAATACGATTGATGTCAAAGAGGTAGGGGTGTAAGAAATGTCCTTAGAATCGTCAAACGGACCTCTAGGATGATAAGAGGATGATAAGAGGATGATGATGATGAAGTGATCTTGATGATCTCCATTAACACTACATGGAAACAACATTAGTGTGAAACGGAGATGACCCATGAAGGGATCAACACCCCTAATCACATTTTGGGTCCATCTTCCATCATAACAATCAATCTGTAAGTTGTGTTGAGGCTTAAGAAAGGAATCAATCTTGTTGTTTCATCAAGAAACACACAGACGACTCAAGAAAAGATACATAGAAAATCAACCACACATGTTAATTGTATAACATTCTCACTCTTAGTACTAAAATTGCCAATGCCTAATTCTTAAAATGTTCATCATATCGGCTAGTTGCCACTAGAATTTCTAGAACTCAATGGTCTTATAGATTTTGGAAGTTTGGATAGATATTGGGGGTACACCCTACAATATGGTACAATAGTGGCATAGTGGTTCTCACCAATAAGGATTGAACATCGTAATCAGTCGAAGTTACTAAGCTGGTTCATGATTGTGTCACCACTCAGTGCCATATCCCTAAGGACATCATGACCCTTACAATTCGCATCTCAAAGTACCAATCTATATTTCATTCATTCTTTGAGGACTAACTCCTAAATAAGTCATCCTCATCAGATTATCCTATTTCTATCGTTGTGGGAGAGGTTCTACTAACATGGTACCAAGCATAGGAAACTAGCAGACAACCCTCGAGGTCTCTTGACTTAGGTATGAAATATTTCAATAATCAAGGTCATTGCCTTTTTCACCCTCATCTAGTGGACAACATCATTTTGATCACCGCTTTGCGTTTTTGAGCTATATATAATTCATCAATAGGAACATCCCACATTACCCTTTTATTTATATAGTTTCAACATTTCACCTCTCATATTTATATGCTCAATGTTGTAGCAAGATCTTGGTCCATGTAGAGCTACATCGCAACAGATCCACCACATAAGCGAAAGCAACATTTGCTACTCTTCAATTTTTTTTTTGTATCACACCCCTTACTTTCACAATATCTTACCCTCTCAGTTTTATGAAGATTAATATGTTAAAAATATTATTTATTCCTAATTCACACTAGTTTTATTAGGATTTTATTATTTTTGTCATCATGTAAAAATGATTGACATTAGAGCTAAGTTCTAGTCATCATCATTTTCTTGTCATAGGTTTTTGTGACTACATACAAAGTAAATGCTATATTTACATTATTTATTAAAACACACAATGAAATTCACATAGAAATCAATATGCCAGAATAACAATTTAACATACGATTAATACAGACAAATCAACTTTCATAGATAAAATACATATGCAAACAATTGTCTAAAAGTCACACTTTTCAGGTCTCAAAATCCAAAGTCATAGTTAAATGATAATGTTCATGTTATGTATAATGATATAAAATTTAACTTTGATAAAAATGCTAAGTTATACAAATTTCTATGAAATTTTATTTTCTTTTACTCAACAAAAAGGGGTAGAAAGTTCATAAAATTTTTAAACACTAAAATGTTTTTAAAGCATCAATTGTTTTATAGAAGCCTCAAGATTCTTTAGTGTATTTTCGAGAAAGGTATAATATATTATGAGAAAAAATCTACCAAAATTTATAAAAATAAAATAAGACAGTATAGTTAAATATTTTTCAAAACAATATTGGTCAAAGATTGGTCCTTTTTTGGACCTTTCCAATAACATTTTTAATAAGTTCTTTTCCCAATGTGTTGCCAACATGGTTATCTTTCCATAGATATAAAATACAATTTCTAATTCAATTTGTGCATTTCTTGGAAAATATTTTACTAAAACACTTTTCTTGCCAAGAATTCACTTAAAACAAAAGAAAAACTCATAGAGTATTTTCTTTTAGTGCAAACCTAATCGTTGTCTAGCAACTATGTCAAAAGGTTCATCAAAGTAAAAATAGCAAAAAAAATTAATTTGAGATATTTTTGTATATTCTAAAAGTCCTTGAGTTCTATTTTCTAGTACATCTTTTTAATATCAAAACAAAAATCTACAAAAAATGATTAAAAATTTTAAAGGTAACATACATAAGTTTCACTCACACTGACCATGGTCTAGTGTTTTCCACATTTTTAAGGGCTTCCAAAAGGGATTGATGTTTTTATTTTTTACACCTTGAAGCTAACACAAAGAACTTTATAACAAGATAAATACCATACCCCTACTTGTTTTCCACCCTTCCTAGTAAATCAATCTTTAATAATCATTTTCTAGCGCCACGAGTCAACATTTCATACATTACCTTGGGATTGCAAAACATATTTCAAAATATTACTAACCTTGAAAATTTTATAAAAATACTTGTTTGGAAAGAAAACTATGTTTGTTTTTTAAACATGCAAAGAAGTTTTAGTGGAGATGAGTTGGTAAGCATAGGTGTACAAAAGATCAAGCACTATTAGCCTAAAAAGCAAAGTGGGAGGGGACATCTGGCATACTTGATTTGACCCTCTTATTTAGCTTATCTTCTAGAGACCCCAAAACAAAAAACGTACATTATGTTCCTAGTGTCATTGAAAACAAACTTGAAGGAAATCCAACTATTGGATCATGACATATGCCCAAAATGGTGACACGTGAACATGCAAGAATGCCAGTTCTACTCATAGCCTTCCATTTTGTTGGCCAAAATAAAATAGAAACTAAATTTAGAAAATTATAAAAAAAAATTAGACAGATTTTCCTCGGTATAAGGATCATTCTCATGTCTTGAAAAAGCAAAAATAAAGGAGAAGACATGTAAACCAACAAACTAAGCAACAAATGCAACAATCAAGATATAATGAAGAAGAAATGAGTTTTTAAGAGATACAAACAAGTTTTAAGGAGTAAATGGCACATGTAGCCACAAATTTCCTATGATCAGGGCTCTCATGTTGAACTAATCTTGAATCCACACCAAGATCATTATCCTTACCAATAGAAATTTGGATACGTTTACAAAAGCAAGGGAGCCTCTTGGTTTCTTAGCTTGGGAAAAATGAATGTAATGAAAGCTAGTTCATGTTGTATATAGTTAAGGTAAGAGAAAGGGTAGCCAAGCATGTCTAAGTTAATGGGGTTGGATTTTTTAGAGAAAAATAATGGTGAGGTGATGTTATATGAACGATTAGATGTTAGTGTGATATTTTGTGATGTGTAGTAGTTTTTATATGTGTGGTCGTGTGATTTAGTGGCAATAGGCTACTATTGCATGACCTCTATTCAAAAAATGTACAATAAATTATTTTTTGACCTAATTTCTATAACGCTATTTTTCATTTATGTTAATTCAATGGAATCTTTTCAAGTATTTTTATTTCCAATTGTGAACTTAATCGAATAAATTTTAAAGCTATAATTGTCACGGGTTAGAATTTTAGAAAACCTAAATATTACCATAACATTCATGCAACTTGTAATTAATTATAAAAATTCAATTTGACATATATTAAAAGGTCAAGTACAATTGTAAGTATTTCACTTCCAAAACATTAGCTAAGTATTCAGTACATTAACTTAACAACAACCAAATAAAAATGTTAGCACCTTCTAATTCCTCTCAATAGTTCTTAGTCAAAACACTCAAAGGGTCTTCTTCCTTAAGTGATTCCCCCCTTCCTTCTTGATCATTTGCTTTGACTGAGGTCGAACCTATAAAGGAGTTTTGGCATGGAGGGGGTTGGGCACGTTAGGGAGTTGCAGGAACGTCTGGTGGGACCCCAATATATCTAGGTGGCAATGTCTATGTCAAGATAATCGGAATATCGATATGATAAAATTGCCAAGGGTCTATGGCATTAGGAGACCTAAATGAAAATCTTACATAGCCCATGAATGTATCATCTCCACTTATCGAATCATGGATACATCATCCCCTTAAGGGTATGAATTTCTTCTACCATCCGTATTTGAAATGTAGGTGGTTGTAGGAGTGAGCCATCTATTCTTAAGAATACACATACATTTATATATCATTTCTAGCTATAATATACTCTCATCTTACTGTGTCGTGCCTAATTAGGGATTCTATGCGTTTTAGGGCCCTTCGTAGCCTTCAATACTACTATCTTTGGGAGGACTTACACGAGTGTTAATAATAGTCTAAATCTACATTCTGGGTCGACAATCTGGAGTGTTTATCCTGCTTGGTACTTGGTCCAGGATACTCTTAATCGAATCTTTGTGATACTACGCTTTATCGGGGATGCCAAGCTAGTTCCGTGACACCCTCTTTGCTTTGAGCGGTTCGCAACCTAACACCTTATCTACCCCTAAGGACTCTTCAAAGTTTGCGCACATTCCTCAGGTACCTTGTGTGGTCAATCCATGCAGTCTCCCTTCTTAATTCTCACTCATTAGGCTTTCAATTCATTCCTCTCTTCCCATTTCCATTCTTCAATCCCTCTTTGGTACTAGTTTTGAGTTTAGAAGTATATCTTATGATGAATTTCTCTCACACTAATTTAAATGGCCAATACACAAGTTTAATTCAACCTCTGTCTAAGTAATTTCTCAACTGTCACACTTTCATAACTCATCTTCTATCTTAGGGTTATTTATCTAATTATTGTCTACTTAAGACAGTTGTATACATCATACAAATTCTTCTACTATTAGTAGAGGCAACAAAATATCATCATATAACATAAGAATAATAATATCATTGTTAAACAAAATTTCAGGCAATATAACGGTGATTACAATCAGAACAACAAAAAAGGGTAAACTAGTCCTTTTCCAAAACTTACAAATTTTGACCACATTAATGGAGAACATTTTTAAGAAGGGATTCTGATTTTTTGTTAGAAAATTTAATTATTTAAACATGTGATGAAGGAATAATTTTGTTTTTCAGAGATTTTGTGATGAAGGAATAATGTGTAACTTTGTTTTCAGAGATACAAGGACAAACAAATTTACGGGAACTATGTGATGAAGGAATAATGCATAACTTTGTTTTTCAGAGATTTTGTGAAATATTTCTAAATCTTAAATTAAAAGACAAGATAATGACTATGTTAAGTCTCCTTACATATAAGGGGCTTTACAATATAATTTGAGAGATTTTCCACAAAAATTTAACTTTAGAAGAGATTTTCAACATAGTTAAAAATACGACGAGTAAGTAGACTCGATGAAATTATAACTCTAAGGCTCAATGACTTAGATCTCATATGAATGGAGGAGCCATGAGGAGGGAACCTTAAAACCAAATTCTCAACCAATTCTTGTACATCAATTCAATTAAATAATTAATAGGATATATAAACGTTAATTTAGAAGGACAACTCCAAAAGTCATCAAAAGAATGAATTGACAATTTTCGGAGGAGGGACTGTTGTTGCTAACAGGATCGCCCAGGATGAAACAATATTATGTCTCGCTAGGTGACACATTGTTTGGTTGTCTCTAGAATCAAAGATGAGTGTTATGTTGAAATTGTGAAATTGTGGATGTAATGGACTTGATGGATGGACGAGTCTACTTAAATATAGTGATTGATGGGTGACAAGTCTTTCAAAAGTTGATGAATTATGAGGCCAAAGTGCCTGTGGTCGTAGGACTTGAGCATTGAAGGCTAGAGAGCCTAATGTTGTACGAGGACATGATGACTTTGTTGATATCATAACCGATGAAGGCAAGATTTGCCCTTGTGAAAAACCATCGCGTGAGTCCTAATGTTTAGACTAAGAGTCGATCGCGATGGTGATGGAGGTGGTTGATGAATGATACAATAAAGTCATGTATGAGGAAATTGAGATGGAGATTACATGGGTTGACTACAATATGGTATCTAAGGAATGTTAGTAGGCTTGGAAAGTCTTAGGGGGTTGTATGAGATGCCAAGTTGTTACAACTCTAAGGACAGAGAGACTCAAGTAACTGGCTTGGCATCCCCAATAAATAAAGAGCATTACCATGGTTGGTCGAGAGTATCCTGATATTGGTACTAGACAAGGTATGTACTCCCAATTGTCATTCGAAAGTAGCAAATGATTATAAGTATACGCTATGTAAAACCTTTGTGACTTGGAGGGTTAAGAGGTATTGTGGGCTTAAATTACGATTTGTAATGGAGTAAATAGGAAGCGGGGGTGAGATATGAGAGTGAGGGAACACATTCTGTATATGTGATTGTATGGCTTAGACTAGACAAATAACTCATTCCTTACATCCCCATTTATTTTAGATATCGATGGCAAGGTTCTATTAGCCAATCTTTTGTCTAGTAGTACAACTCATCGAGGGGTAGTGGGTCCACGACCCACTATATGAGAAAGACACCTTTATAGGCACAATGTGATTCACCTCCTTACCACCAGAACATACTCCCCATAGAAGGTTAGTTCACGTCGATCTCCCTATCATATTCACACAAACTCTGGCACTACACTATGCTCTTACACTTGTGATCGAGGTCGTACTCGGGTCAAATAAAATGCAATTACCTGCAGTATACTAGGAAGTGACTCCTAGGTCGTCTCTCAAGGACCATATATATTCTCTCTATCACAAGATTAACACA
>JAMLFT010011117.1:0-11326 GCA_026544285.1 Pachyrhizus erosus
AATAAAAAAAATAAAGTTGAATTATTATATCTTATTTTAAATAGTTAAAATTAAAATATATAAGTCATGTGTTTCTTAAAAAATTATATGACTTTTAAGATAATTATATATTATTAAATTTTGATATTCTATATATAATTGTATAATTATATGATCTAAATTTATTTCTATGAAAATGATAATTTCACTAAATATATTTCCTATATATATCTTATTATATACACAATTTTAATTTTATAAAAAATTATCATTTTTATATATATTTTGTTATTAATATACTCTTTTGAGAATTTTTATGTATTAATTAAATTTTATTAAAAATCATAATTTTATAAAAAAAATATTTTTTATTTAAAAAATTTCATTCATAATTTAATAATTTTAAATCAACTATAACAAATAAAAAAGAGATGTCTTATAGCAAAATCATTGACCAACCTTTCAACTACAAAAAGTTCATGATTATTTGAAGGAGAAATTAAAGCCATTTTAATTTTCTCTCTATTGGAACTTCTGATTCCACCTCAGTCCACTTCTATCTTTTAAACTCTCATATTAAAATCGTGGTCTGTTTAATTTTTGTTGCAAAACTCGGCACATTCGTGTTGACTACAAAGTACAAAGTATAAAAGGTTAAGTAGGGAATTTCTGTTACCCTCATCAAAACTTGAATGGACGAGATTACAAGAAAAATGTGGTGGCGGATGAGTCTCATGTCCACATGTCATCTCAAATCCACATTTAATTTTGTCATTTTTTTTATCAGAAGGTCATTCCCTCATTGCCATGGGAAAAGGATAAGGAGCCAAACTCAAGAGCTCTAAACAAAAATGAGCTGCTCATTCAGCTTCTGTGTTCCCAAAGCTCTGCCTTCTCTTCCCTCTTTCCCACGTGGGACTGGAACTACTTCTCTCTTCTTTGCTTCCAAGCACAAATCATACCACAACAACACTAGTCCTTGCCAATCACTACGTGTACTTTTCTTTTCTTCTGCCACCTAATTCTCTAGTAGTTTTAGTTATCCTCATTTTGTTGAATACCTTATCTAACTTGAACTCATGAATCCAATTGCAGATAACATGCAGCAGCCAGAAACCAAATGATGATGTCAGCCTAAAGTATACAAGTTTGGCACTGCAAATAGGAGCACTCTTGGCTTTGGTGAGATTCTTCTACATAGAAATTCAGTTCTTGTTGCTCTTCCAACAAACTAGTGTCCTATAGATACTAATTAAAAAATCAATAAATAGATAATTTTGATTGAAAATTACGAAAAGAATGTATTGGTAACATTAAATGTTACACATCTCTGAAAGGTTCCTGCTAATCAAAACCAATCAATGCCTTAAGGAATCAATAAATAGAAAATTTAAAGTTGAGACTGCATTGGAAATTAAGTAGAATTTTCTGTTACACTTTTCAATAAAAAACTTTCCATCTTTTATTTTTTAACTAGTACTCTTATATTGACATTTTCCTTTCTAAAACTAACTTTACATTTTGATTCCTTAAACAGGTATCTTTGAGCATTAGGTAACATTATTGTTCGTTGTTTTAGTTTTTTTTATATACAAAAGTTGAGTGTGGCCATTTGAACAGGCCGAGCAGCCAGTATTAGCAGTGACTGGAGAGAATAACCGGCCAGAACTCATCTGGGTTTTGACACAATGGGGCATTGTTTTCTTTACGTATTTCCTTGTCGTGCCAGTAAGTTCTTTTCTTTCACAACTTTTGAAGTTTGTCCTTATGTATTTAACAAGAGTATCTGAAACTGAGTTGTTAAATGTGAGTGATCATAATATAGTGAAATTGCAGCCAATAATCATGTACTGGCTTTGGAAAAGATGGTACAGAAGAAATTTGCTGGAGATGTATTTACAATTCATGTTTGTCTTCATTTTCTTCCCGGGGTGAGCAGCTCTTCCTCAAAAAGCAAAATATATGTACTAATGCTAGTTGTGTTGTGGAGTACTGAGTAACTTATCAAGAAAAATACTTGTATTCACAAATTTGCACTAGTGTACCTCCATTGAGTTCAGGTGTCAACTCGGGACATTTTTCATGTTATACTTTATATAGGGATGAAGCAACTAGTATAAATGTGCGCAGTGATAACAAATCTACAAATTGTTGGTTGCATTACTCTTTCGAAATTATTTCTTCCAAGAATTGGCAGCATATTTCTAAAAGCACACTAATGTGTGAATTTTTGCAGGGTTATTCTTTGGGCACCATTTTTAAACTTCAGGAAATTCCCACGAGACCCTTCTTTACAGTACCCTTGGTCTGTACCTGAGGATCCTTCAAAAATTAGAAGTTCATATGCAAAGTACCCATTTGCCGAACCTGAAGACTATGATAATCTATGAGATCAGGATCAAAACGCAAAAATCAGATGTTCTATAAATGTGCAGTTCTCCAAAATTACATTGTTGTCCTGTAGGGTTATACCTAATTTTCTGCTTTTGATTACAAAAAGAATATATTGAATGAGATTCGGTTGCAAAATTTATAGGTAACCCTTCAAATTTGCTCTTTCAATGTAGAAATATCCTTTGGAATTGGTAACGTTCTATTTGGACAAGAAATTTTAAGAAAATTAATATTTTAACAAATTTTACTAACAATGACTAAATAACTCTGTTTTCTTTAATAATTATAGAAATCTTATTTATTAAAAATGACAGTGTAATATTTTTTAAACATTAAGAGATGTTATTATAATATATAAAAAAGTATGTATAATATTTTTAAATGTTTAAGAGGTTAATGTAAAAGTAATAAAAAGAATAATATTAAATATAATTTGTATAAAATATAGAACATGTTATTGTAATTTGTTCTTCATTTTCTTTAAATAATTTAAATATTTTGTGGTCAAATATGTGTTGTTTAAATGAAGAATTTAAAATAAAATAAAATTTTAATTATTTGCAAAACTATTTTAATTATTTAAAATTATATAATTTTAAATTCAATTATAAAAATAAGAATTTGAATTTTTTTTCTTACTCTCCATTCTCTTCCTTTTGTACTCTTTTTCTCTTTTTTCTCATTTCTTTCTTTTTTTTCTTACATTATCCTGTATTTTTCTCTCTTCTCCTTATCTTTTCTTTCTTTTTCCTTCTTTCTTTTTTCTTCTCTCTCCTACCCTCTCTCTCCCCTTCCTATTTTTAATATTTGCATTTTTTAATTATTGAATTATTAAATATGGAAGGGAACAAATGACACTAATGTAACTTATACTAACAATTATACCATTTAATAATTTTAGATAACATGTGAATTTGATTTATCCAATCGTTAAATTATAACTATATATTATTTTGATTATTTTTGTCAAATGTTATAAAAATTAAATATCAATAAGAAGAGAATTAAAAGATTTATATTTTAATATATTTTAAAAGATATATATTACATTGATTTTGATATATATAAATAAAAATAAATCTTTTAATTTTGAAATAATAAATAAATAAAGATGCACGAATCATCCACATAATCTACAGCTTATACAAGTACAAAATCTTAATTTTAAAACTTATTTAAAATATAAACTATTTTACCTGTCACATTTAACTTGTACGTTTAAGTGAGTATTCTCAAAACCTTTTGCTTTTTAGTAATTAATTAAAGAGATAAGAAAGACAAAGAAAATAAAGTTTATGGTAAAGTAGATTTTAAATAGCAGTACTATCCTCCTTCATTTTCTTCCTCCATAGTAGTAGTAGACACGACGGCGACAGCGACCCTCCTTCCTTCTCCTCCGTAACAGAGGCTCTTCGCATCCGTAAACATAGTAGGTCCCTGCCAACGTCTTCAAGTTCATGAGTTGCCCCTAGTCCAAGATGAATGTTTTTTTTTTCGTTTGCTATGTGCGTGCTGACTGGATGCTTGTGTGATCGATCAATGGACGAGGGAATTGCATGAATGACGAGGTCGACCTAACTGAAAGTTAAGGCTCCTCCTTCTTTTGATGGCAAATCTTGATTGATTGACGCTAGGAACCGATTCGAAGAAACAAGAAGCATGAGATACGTTCCCCCCTCCCCCATCAAATCCCCACCTGCCCCCCACAACTTTGATTGCTCGCAAAACCCTTCATGTCCCGCACAACCATCTTCGAATCTTTGGCATCTTCGAAACCCACCAAAAGAACTAGTTTTTCACACAAGCTTAATTGAATACGAGCTTAAAGAAATACGACTCTAAATAAGCGGACTAATTGATCCAACTCTATATACCAAAGAGATATGAAATAATCTTTAATTAATATAAAATAATTTATATGAAAGAAAATTTCAATACAAAATGTGAATTTTAAAAAAATATAATTAAAAGTTATCAAATGATACAATAATTTGTATGAATTATATTAATATCATTTAAACTTTTTTCATTAAATATTATTTAATATAAAAATTATTTTTAAATGATTAAATATATCAAATTTAAGTAATGTTTATTTTAGTATAATTTAATATTAAAATTTTAATTTCTAAATACATATTTAAAAATAAAAAAATTACATATAATAAAAATTGAATTATTTTCTCTAAATTAAAAAATTAAAAATTTTAAAAAATGAATTTAATTTATGTATAAAACATTTAAAACGTAAAAAAATTAAATAAAAAATAAATCATTTTTTCCTAATACTTCAAATTCTTCGTCTAAACACGACCTAATAGAAATAAACAACTTTTTTCACTAACCTAGAAAATTTGATCTTGATGTAATATCAACCGATTCAAATTAATGTGACGTGGAAATTAACGAACATTATTGTTAATACATCTGACACAATATTTCATTAAATCAAGGCAGTACTTGATCTACAAGTAATCATGATACCGAATTACCGATCATGCAATGCAAATTCCAGAAAATTTGATCAAAATATGATTTGTAGCAATTATAAATTAGTCTCTGAAGTAGAAAAAGATTGTACTCAGCATCAATATGCTAAAGTGTCTAGAGCCTTAAAATCTAAGCACTTATGCACTCAAAATATCTTTTCTGAAAGCAATTATCCACTTCTCCCTTTCTCACACTAAAACACAAATCACATATTCCTTCTTTACATCGACAATCTAATAAACTCAATAATGTTGTTCAATTAAAGGGAAAACAAAGCGTCGAGACCAGGGAAAAGGCATCAGCAAAGGGCACAATCATCAAACCATGATAACAGAGCAAAAGGTAGAGAAAAATTTCGCAATGTACCACCAAAATTCCTTTGATTAAACTAAATTAACTTCAGGATACAGCTATAGTTACCTCATTGGCATTTTGCCAGCATAGTTATAAAGTAAAGGCATAGATAACTAAAATTAAAACTCAACAGAAACAAGAAATAAATTATAAAATGGTCAAACTAAAGTAAACCTCAAAGCATTGTTGACCTCAACTGTTATCTGTCATCCGAACAGGACTTGAACTAAGTGTACAATCTCCGCATTAAGCACTTTATTACGAGGCTATCGGTTTACTGTGCCCATTGTGAATGAGGTGGGCTGAAAAGAAATTTGTCGTTTGAAGCAACCACCTTCCATTAATGCGGAATATGCTCCAGAGTACTCAGTGCTGAACGTTGAAAACTTCGGAGAGCTTCTTAAAATCCAAAGATTCCAAATTGGGGGACAAGGAAACAGCAGCACCCACAGCCAAAGCAAGAAATGTAAAGGTTAAACAAGTCATGCACCCATGGCTTCGCGAAACTCTTCCTAAGATTATCTTGCAATATTTATCGGCATCCTTGAAGTGTGAATGACGAGCAGTATCAGTCTCGGATTCCAAAACCTTCTCATTCTGCAGCCGAAAAAGGTTAATCCATTATATACCAAAGTTCAAACAATTCAACCAGTCCATGCCAGGGAGACTGGAGAGCAATCTCAGATGCAATAAACTGAAAGTCTAGCCGTTTTGCCTACCTTTTGCTTAAAATTCTTTATGGTATCCCTCAGTGGCTCATGAGGAGACAATTTTGTTGATAGCTCCTTCCAATCATCAGAAAGCTTCTTCAGAACTGAAACACTTGCTTCAATGTTGTCCTGATAAACTTTTTCCTGTTCATATACAATAAGGAATAAGACCAAATAATTAAATAAAATTTTATGATTATGTTAGATAAGCCCAATAGGCTGGTTTTGTTAGTTGAGGGAGTTAAGAATAAGAAATTGTTAGCAAGAATTCTATCAGAATTTGGCAGAGATAGGCAGAGATGATTAGGAGTTTTGTGGTTAGTTAGAGATTGGTTTGGGGGAGAAATCTCAAACTGACTGGCTCAAGAAATCCTGAAAGGAACAATTTGTATTTGTTCTCTCTTCCCATCATGCGTTTGTCATTTATCCAGGGCTATGGGAGATCTCATCAACAAATTCCTATCTTTTCTTCAATTCTTTCTTTAATACTCAGAACAATTCTCTATCAGATTGCCATGTATATTGGAAAAAAAAATGCAAAGAAATTGCTTCTTATTTTCTTGCTCTATCCAAAGAAATCAATAACTTGCATAAACTTGAAAAGGTAAGCTTCAAGACAAAAATACTCACCCATTGCTTGTAGCATTCAGCGCTTTGACTCAAACACCAAATAAAAATACCAGCTGCTTCTTTTGATAACTCAGGGTTGTCTGCAAAATACAGCATGTTTCAGAATTCCCTCAAATATTTATTTCATCAAACAAGAGAAGAAGCACAAATGAAATAATAAAATCAGGCTTCCATACTTTCTCCAGCTGCTTTGATAGCAAAACTGAATATCTGCAGTGAAACTTGTTTCATTGCTTTACTTCCTGCAGAACCTCCAAGAGCCACCTCTTTCAGAGTGGGATATATGGCCTCAAATCTTTCAGTAGCCTATATAAAAGCAGCATATTGACATAAATTTTGAAGATTTGGAGCTATGATACACTAAAATTAAAATACTAAACATACAAAGCCAGCTGAACATCTACCTTTACTCTCGTTGAAGATGGAGGGAAAGTAACCCGGATCAAAATTTCAAATGCTGAAGGAGGAATTAATCGTTCCCCTTTTCTCACAGCACTATTTACTAAAACAGGCCGGGCTTTGGGCGTAGACAAAATTCTGCCACCAAATCACAGAAAGCACAACGGTGATGACAATTGCAATGATGAGACAGGGATATTAAAAAAGAAAGCAACTATATTTACATACTTTTCCACTAGCTGCAAAACCAAATCCCTGGATTGGGGGTTACCACTTTTGCCAATCACTATGGGTAGGAGATTCCGTGCCCAAGCATACAAACCTACTGAGAGATCTCCTACAGAAGCCTACACAGAAAATACTAAGCATTAATAAAATGAAGGGAAAATGAAATGCTACAGTTCTCATTTTAAAAAGGTCAAACAACTTATTTTTTTGCAATCTCTCATAAGATCTCTTAGTTATTTTGGCATCTACACCTCACCTGAGCTATCATCCATACAATCACTGGAAGCTTATCTTGCCCTTGATACTTTGTATTCTCCCTCAATGTGGGTAATACAGTTATAAGAGAATCAGGCTTCCGACGCAGTACCATTGCTAAAACAACGAACATTGCAACCTGCAGATCATGTGAACTAAATGTCAGTCTACAGATGAAAAAGAAGAGAAAAAAGAGAAGTATATCTGCATTTGGAAACCTACAAATAGTCATGTAAAGGCTAAATGTGATTTAGGAACCGAAGTTACAAAAAAATTTCAAGTAAAATTTTACATTAAAAAAATTCACAAAACCAAGATAATAAAATCAGAAGATACACAAACTACAATGAACAAACATGACCTAACGGAGATTCAAATGGAAGCTTTTTTTCTCTTTTTTTCATTTTCAAGTGCATTTAATTTCTAGAGAGAGAAAAAAAAAACAAAAGTATTGAATAATGAAAGCAAAACAGGTAACACATTTTGCCAAGCACAGCACGACCAAAAATGGCAATCGAAATCTAAGAACATGGATATTTGACCTCCAAAGTCACTGAATGCCCATTCCCCAAAAGAAAATTGGTGCATAAGTAATATATATGTATATTATGATGCTTGTCAGTCATGCATGGAGGGCACCTGTGAATTGACTGCTTACCTCAAGAGCACCTATTTGTGTTATCTATCTCAATATTGACTATTCATTAATATTGAGTATACAGATCAAAGAATATCATAATAACGGAATCATAAAAAATAGAACTAAATAAAATTTGGCAACACTGCCTCCCCCATGTTCTTAATTTATGCCAATCCCAGTCATTTGAACACTTAAAAGCAGAGACTATCGTAACAAAACCAACAACTTATCACAAACATATAAATTAATACATCAAATTGCACTAAGGCATATGTCATAGAATTTCAAAGTCATGCATTGCAATCATTAACTAATCAAGCATCCCTACTGCATTCAGTTAAAAGAAAATATTTGGATTTATAAAGGAAGGTGACCTTTGCTAAATAATCATGCTTTGGGACAAAATTGTTTAATTGACCTCTCTTAGCTGTTCAGCACATGGGTTCTTCCAGAGAGTCCCCTTGATGGATTTGCGGAGTGAACAGACAGCTATTCTGTATTGGTATTTCTTTTTAGCTTAGCTTTGGTTCAATTTGATGAGTGGCCTTCCTATTAGTTTTTAAGAGTGATTCGTTTTCCTTCTTTTCTCCAACAATTCTTATCTTCTAATACAAGTTATTTCTGTTATCCAATAATCAAAAGGGGAAAAAAACCGCTAGTTCTAGACAGACAAGAGTGTATAGTACAAGTACCTGTGATTTTGAAGACACTTGTTGCACAGCCTTTTTGGAACCCTTGGCCACATTTTGCTGGCTACCCAAGTCAGCAAGAATGCTATCTAAAGACCAAATCAGAAAAGAACTAAGTGCCTCAGGAGAACGTTGGTTAATCCAGTCGGTTGATGTTTTATATACAGCATCAGATATATGAGAAAGTGGCATCTGGCAAAAAGGAAATTCATTAAAAAACTTCACAGGGGAAGATCAGAAACTAGAAACAAGATTCTAATAAACACCAAAGATAGAACATGAATCAAATATTCTTCAAACATCAATTTACCCATAAAACAACAAGAACAAGACACGGTACTATGTTTCTGAAACTGCTGAATGAACACTTTTAATAACTATGATTCTCAAGGTCATAAAGCATCAATAAAAGGTCACAGTACTATTTATCATGGTAGAAAAAACAACAGATTTAGGAAAATTCTTCCTTAACTAACCATATTAAACTACCAATTTAAAATAGTAAATATAGTAAATGGTACCACATAAACCAATCACAATAGATTTAGCAGCAGACCAAGCATCAATATATGCTCAGTAAAATTTCACTACACCAAAGACACTAACATTTGGCTTTGTATAATAACGTGAATAATTATTTAAATGCAAATAAGTAAATGATTTGCTGCTGTGAACCTTTTGAATCAATTTCTTTCATAATCTATTAATTAGAGAATAATGTGACTGACCTTCACAAAGATCAACAATTAATATACAAGAAGAGATAAAATGATAGCATAACAAACATGGTCACAAGTTAAAACAAAATTAGTATGCACCCAAAAGAGGAAAAAAAATCGTAATTAACACTAGCACAGAAAGAATGAAGCAATATAACTAAAATAGTCTTGAGAGAATAGTTCGGATACTTATTAAATTTTTAGAGAAATTAATTTGGTGACAAAATCTTTGGAGGTGTAAAGTGGTAACAAAATCCATCTTCAAAAGTCTGGTTTGATTAGAAAGAATTAATGTGGTGACATAAATGTCTTGAGAGGATCAAATTGAAATTCTTTTTTTAAAACAAGATATTGAAAACTCACATCGGTGATCTTAGCCACAGTTGACTCCCTGAACAATTTCACCCAGGGAAACTGAGATGCGGTCACAGCAGAAAAGGCACGTCCAAAATAATCAGCGAATCGCATCATCAATATATCCTGCTGTTTCTCGAACGATGCCTATTGTGAAAACAAACAAATCAAGCCAAACGCTTCGTATCATCTTCCTGATCCAACAGATCAAACCAAAGACGCAAAACCTAAACATGCACGATTCAATAGGCAATGCCCTACCGTTATGTCAACGAGGAAAGCGCTCAGATCAGCGGCGTCGATCTTCGCCGCAGCCTCCGCCACCGTCACCTTAGGCTTCTTCGGCTTCTTCTGCTTCACCTTCTTCGCCTCTTCCGCCTTCCCGTTCTCCGCGGAACGGTCCACATTCTCCTCGTCGTCATCTTCGTAGTCTTCGCGAGGCCGCTGCTTCGATCTGACTGGCGCGTCGTCTTCGTCGTATGCGGCATCGGCCGCCTTCCTCGCCTCAAGAATTTTCCGGCGGCGGTCCTCCGATTGCAGCTCGAGCGTCCGGAAAACGGCGTCGTTGCCGGACAACGTCCCGTTTGGAAGGACTTTGTTGGAATTGGCGCGGGAATCGGAGCTGTTGGCGATGTTGTTGGTCTTCTTCTTCTGTTTCTTTGCGTAGGTCACCTTCTGCCAGCCATGGTCGGCGCCGTGAGAGACACCGTTGGATTCGGCGTGTGCGGATTCGATGGGTGCTGCGTGTTTTTCCTCCATTGTCGTAACGTGATTTTGTGTGTGTCTCTTTCCGGGGGAAATGCGAAGGGGAAACGAGAGAAAGTAATGGAAAGTAAAGGAAAATGGTAGAAGAAGGAGGAGAAGAAATTCGAAAAGGGAATTTTCGATTTTTCAAAGAGTTGACTTCCTGAATTTGACCTCGCTCTCGCCCTGGAATAACGGAAATGCCATGGGGTAGTTGTATGTTGAAAGTAGCACGTGTTTTGTCGAATAGCCTCTTAACACGTGTATACTCTGATGCATAAGCCCATCAATATTCGTTTCGATACGAGTTAAAACGAAATATAAATCTTCACCTTATCTCAAGTCTCTCATATTTACATCACCTTAATGATTATTGTTTGTATTATATCTTTTTTATTAAGAGTCAATTTCTTTAGAATTAAAACAAATTAGAGGGAATTTTTTGATTAAAAAAATTAAAAAATAATTTACACAAATACATAAAAAATAGAAAAATATTTATTTTATTAAAAATATTTTTAATAAAAATAAATAAATGAGTTATAGAATTATTATGAAAAAACCTACAAATATTAAATGTATTTTATTACTAAATATTAAATTAAATATGATTTTACTCCTCTAACTTTAATCCTATAAAATATTAGTATCTAATTTTGTTTATATAATTTGATCTTTAAAATTTTTAAAACAAAAAATTTAAGTCATTTATCTAATTTCATTAATTTTAATATTTATTCT
>JAMLFT010011118.1:0-11325 GCA_026544285.1 Pachyrhizus erosus
ATTTTAATTCTTTCAATCTAAAATTATTTAATATTTTTACATACAGATTCTTTAAAATTAATATAAAATTAAAATCAACAGTAAAAAATTATAAAAAAAAAAGTTAGATCATTTCAGTTATATACCAACTTTAAAGCATTGCATATAACAAGTTAGATTATTTTTTAGATAATAAAAATTAAAATAATTAAAAATTATAATTATAGGATTGAAATAAAATATTTTAAATTATAAATATTAAAATAAAAAATCTTACCATTACAAAGAAAAAAAGTAATTAAACTTAACAATAAAATAAAAATTTACCTAACACCACTCAGTTGTGATGACACATGTTCTCACCCCACCATGATTATCCAGCAACTCTTTCTCTCTCCGTTCCTCGGACTTTGATTTTTCAGTATTCCCATTCTTTATCCATTTTTGCCATCTGGGTTTCTCTCCCCTCTCTCCAAAATCGAATCTTTCTCATCTGGGGTCACTGAATTTGCTTTTTCAACTTGCTGAGCGGTTGCTTAGCGTGATGGCTCTGTTCTGTCACAATGAGTGCTCTGAATAGGACCATTTCCTTCAACAAAATTTCATCCTTCAATCGAAGGACTCTCGGCATTGGAAGTCTCAAACTGAATAATAACAACCGCTTCGGATGTGTCTCTCTGAGGTTTCAGGTTCTTGTCATCATTGTCTCTGTGGTTTCCTTCTTTGTAGCCGTAGGTGGCTATATGTACGTGCTTCCAAGCCATAGCCGCGCGTTTTTCAATGGACAAGTTGTCTCATCTGAACATAACAACAACGGATCAGTGAGAGAATGTGATGTCTTCGATGGAAGCTGGGTACAGGTTAAAGATCACCCCTTGTATAATGCCACAGAGTGTCCTTTTGTGGAACGAGGGTTCGATTGTTTGGGGAATGGGAGGAGTGACAAGGATTATCTTGGTTGGAGGTGGAAGCCGAAGAGTTGTGAGATTCCAAGGTTTGATGTGCGTGGTGTGCTGGAAATGTTGAGAAGCAAAAGAGTTGTTTTTGTCGGTGATTCAATGAGTAGGACACAATGGGAGTCTCTGATTTGTATGTTGATGGCTGGAGTTGAAGATAAGAGGAGTGTTTATGAAGTGAACAAGAATCAGATAACAAAGCGGAGCAGGTTCTTAGGGGTTCGGTTCAGTGCCTTCAATTTCACCATTGAGTTTTTTCGCTCGGTTTTCCTGGTGCAGCAGGGTCGGATGCCTAGACATGCACCAAAAAGGGTCAAATCCACACTCTTGTTGGACAAGTTGGATGAAATAAGTGATCAGTGGATTAATTCAGATATTCTGATTTTCAATACTGGTCATTGGTGGGTGCCATCTAAGCTTTTTGATGTGTAAGTTTCCCTTCTTTTTCACGCTTTAATGTTAAGCCACTGCCTACTAGTATTATTGTGCATGACTGAATATATCTACTATAGTTGATTCTAATGCTATTTATTGCCATGCCTTTACTATTCTTCTTTCTAGGCTGTTTATCAGTAGGTTTTGTTTTAGGACAAAATTTAGATCAAGTTCCGGATGTTCTTATCAGGTTCTCAAACCAAATATAACATGTGCCGTGTTGACGTTCTTCCCATGGGTCATTGTCAGCTTTAAGATCTGTATGTTCCTAACTGTCAGGATAAGCTCTTTGTCAGCTTTCCTGTTGGATGAGAATTGCAACTAGCTACTGCTTCTAAGCATAATGTTCTATAAATTGGATATAACTTATCTGCAGCAAAGGTTTATTAGCAGAAACAAGCTCATTATCTGAACTTGGCTTTGGAAAAATGAATGGTTTGGGGTGATCTAAAGGAAGAGAGGGAGTCTACTTTTCATCCTGAAAGTATGGTCAGACTTGTTGAAATTAACTTTCATTTGTTTCTCTTAATTAGAAGCAGAAACCAAACTGTTGTGAACATAAGATTCTAATAGAAACCAAAAACCACCCAGATGGAAATTAAGTAGTATTATTGAATATCAACAAAGAAACAGGAAAGGGGTTACAGAAAGGTGGGATACCGATCCAACGACAACAATAACAACAACGCCTTGTCCCACTGGGTAAGATAGGCTACATGGCTCATACAACGCCATTCGGTGTGATGCCGATCCTCTACAGTTAATAAAATATAACTGCAGGAAGTGTAGCTCAACGGTTGATCTTCATGCAGTTCATGAGGATCCTGATCCCAGAAAGGTGTGACTTACCTGTTCTCCCTTACTACCTAGAGCCTATAGCTCCACAGAGAAGAAATTCTCTGTCCTGGCTTCACAGAAAAACTTGCTCCAAGAGAACAACGATTCCCTTTTTCCTTCTCCACTCTTCTAATAATCATTTCCTCTAATAGGGGTGGAAATAGACTAGATCATTCAGGGTCCCATGGCCTAATCCATTTAAAGCCTGACTTTGCTCTAAACCTATTTAGCAAAAAGGTCAGACAAAGACTTTTTAAAGTCTTACTCCCTCCATTTCAAATAGATGTTTAAAGTTAATACACTCCCATTAAGAACGTATTAATTGGTATATTTTTAGACTAAAACACCCCTATTTAAGCATGTTGTTGGAACCATCATTAGCCATCAATATTTGGATAGTGAAGTTTAGAGACTATGTACTGTGGACATTCTCATTGATGAATGGTTAACAATAGCTTGGGTACTGATGCCTAACCTGAATAGCAATAAAAATTCAATCCAGTAGTCTCGTAAAATTCAATGCATTAGTAATTGTAAACAAAGGTTTAGTTAAGAAAAAGCTATGAATTTGGTCTTAAATTTGTAAAACATCAATAGTTTTGGAATAAAACTAAAATGCTAAAACATCTATAGTTTGGGAACGGAGGGAGTATTAGTTAAGTAGGTCAAGCTATAGACTATTTAAAAAGCCTACTAGGCTTGATAGACCGGTTTGTTTATAAATAATGTTATTTTTAATAAAATATTAATATTTAATGTATAATATTATATCATTATTTTAACAACTAAATTATCATTTTTCTGACATGAGCTATATCTATTAAATGTGATAAGCTTTTGTAGTTTTAACCAGTGTGATAGACTTGTTAGCCTGTAAGGTTATTGGTCTGTTTAGTGATAGGTACTTTAGCATGTAAATCTATTAATATTTTCAGTGATAGGCTCATTAGCCCTAAGCTTATTAGCCCGTTTAAGGTATGCCCATCAGCCTGTTTGATGCCTTGATATGGAATAGGTCTTTAAACATACTAAACAATTAGACTAGGCTTTTATAAAGGTCAGGTCAGGCCCAAAAAAAACACCTATGACAGGCTAACAGGCCAGGATAGGGTTGCAAGATTATAAGGTATGTCAGACTAGACTTAGACAAGGCCTAGATTGGCATGGCCTTTTTCCATCTCTACTTCCTAATGTGACTAGCACTATCAGCATAACTAACTTGCCAAATCAACAAATCCTTCTGGAGTCTCCCATTTTACCCTCTTTTGTCTCTTTTGGCATATACCTTCCAGATTCTGGGCCTCTGATCTCACTCATTAACCAATTGACCTTGTTTTTCCCCATCAGGCCTAACAGATTCACTATTCATTCAATTCCCTTTTAAATTTCTGTTTGTCAGGCATAATCCGTGTTTTCCTATTTTGAAATCTTTTTTTTTTGTTCCTGTGTAAAATGATTTTCTTTCTTTCAACAGGGGTTGCTATTTCCAGGTTGGAAGCTCTCTGAAACTTGGGATGTCAATTCCTGCTGCCTTTAGAATAGCACTTGAAACTTGGGCATCATGGGTTGAGAGAGAGATTAATAAAAATAGAACACGCATCTTCTTTAGGACTTTTGAGCCATCTCACTGGAGGTATTCCTACTTTACTGTTACATGATTCTCTATTTAAGCATGTTTATCTTTCTTTATATAATTTGCTTAAAATTCATCCTTTTCTTGGTAAAACCCTTCCTATAGGAAGAAGTACCCCGATATATGCACTTAGATGTAGCAAAAGTTTGAGGTTAAAATCTGCTCATCAACAATTATTGATCCAGCCGTCATGATTGCTGCAGTGATCTTACCCGTAGGATTTGCAATGTGACCCAGTACCCAACATTAGAAACTAATGGAAGGGATCAAAGCTTGTTTTCAGATACAATTTTAGAAGTTGTAAAGATTGTTACTATTCCTATGAATGTTCTCCATGTTACTTCTATGTCTGCTTTCCGGAGTGATGCACATGTTGGTAACTGGAGTGACAACCCATCTATTCAAGATTGTAGCCACTGGTGTCTTCCTGGAGTTCCTGATATGTGGAATGAAATTATCCTGTCCCAACTTTTTACTGAGTCTGAAATCTCTTTTCAACAAATTGAATCACTCAGTAAGTTCAGTTATCTTCTAATACTCTTTTACACTTTTGCCTGGGAACCTACGGTATGATTTAAGCATATTCATGATTGGCTAAAATGCACAAACTTCCCTTGACTTCTATTGGTGCAGATTAGAGAGACTAACATTTTTAGTAATTGCAAGCCTACCTCAAAAAATTCAGATGCCTCCTGAGCATGGATTGGATTCTAACACCATAAATTTGGAGCCATCTCATTCTGCAATTTTGAACTCTGCCATCTACCATGGTTTTCTTCGACACTCAACTGCACCAGATTTTGTAAAAGTAAGGCCCAAATATACATACCACTTGTCAAAAACAAATGAAACAGAAAGTAATTTTCTTAGTTTGCCAATTCTTTGTATCTCAGAAAGGGTACTGTCTGGGATGCTTGTCATGATTTTTGGTTTGTCATGACAATATTGTTGTTATGCATAGCAAAAGAGAAAGAGAAGGATAGTACGAATCAATCAATTTTATTTTTCAGATTGCCCTGCTTAATTATGCATATTGCTCTTTATTTGAATGAAATTGTGTTTAAAATTTTGTTTCACTTGGACGCCGTTTTACTTGTCCTTGTGAAAGATAAAGGCACCGTTTGACAGAATCAGTCATGGGAGCACCCCTATTCAGACACTTGATGTTCATGTCTGTATTTTTATTACGCACAATACAGTGCATTAAGAACCATAGGTAAGGTGGAGACCGATCCCCGCAAGTGTAATTTTTGGATAACTTGACATGAATTAAAAAATAAAACTAAAGAAAATAGGAAACAAAACTGGAAACAAAAAAACGTTATAGAATATTAGATACACACGGTGAAGTCCAGGTACAGTCCATATAACCGGTTGTGCACATTCCAGAAGCTGACAAAGTTCTGTTGTTGAATTATCATATCGATGGGGATATTCATTTTGTTTCGCACATAGATCATTCGTTGCTTAAATATACGTTTGTATTAGATTATTATCTCCACAGGCAAAAACCATTATCCGAGGCAATTTTTCCAAAAGGGAAAATTTTCTTGTGTTCCCTGAGGCCTAAACTGCCTTTCCGACAAAATACTGGCTGTGTAAGATAATGAGTAAAAACCCAGTGAAAACAATCATTCAAGAATCCTAGTTTAACATGATTGATGTAAATTCAATTTTTTTTTATTGTCAATTACTATTCAACTAATTAGTATGTATGCCAGTATAATGTCCGATTTAGCCAATTTCCATTTACTATTTTATAAGGATGAAAAAGACTATACATTAAAAATAATGTAATTTAAAAATGAAATGTTTAACATAATATACATTACATAGCTGAAAGGATTAACCATTCAGATAAAATAATCCTCTTACAGCTTTAGAGGAAAAAACAACTTTTATGATCAAATTCTGGAAGAAAAAATAATAATTCTTTTAAAAATAAGCTGAGATAATCATGCACAGCTATGTTATTGATATACCTATCAAATTAAGCAAAAATAAAAAAGTTTTTCTTTTAAAAATAAGCTGCCACAAAGATGCAGTTAAGTGTACCTATCAAACTAAGCAAAAATAAAAGTGTTTCTTTTAAAAATAAGCTGGGACAAACATACAGTTAAGTGTACCTATCAAACTAAGCAAATTTTATCTTAAATCTGAGACGCCCAATCTATAAATACATGTAATCGATATGAACAAAAGATATTTTATGCTATCTTACTAAGTTTTGGTAATGGTCTTTCGCCTCTACCTTGTGTTCTCTCTAATTTAAACTGTCACTCCTGAACTCTCATATTTCTTCGAACATGAGATAGGAAACGAGTAGAATAACAGGTCCAGAAAAGTCTCCAAAATGAAGATTGCTTTCACTAAACATTATATGGGAATTTATATTACAGAATATGTGAACGACAACTATGAAAAAAAAAAACAAAGAGGGGGTAATATGACTTCCAAATAAATGGTATACAAAAATTTGTATACAGGCCGGCATGGATGGAATTTCTCAAGAATTGAAAAATCAAGGATCAACGGCAATAGGAGTAATACGCTTCTTGGCTGGCTTATTTGATACGGGTGTACTCTTCGAAGTGGACAGTTGTTGCCCTGCCTTTTCTTCTGGTCCTGATTTTATACCGTCTAAACTTGATTGTAGTTTCTCTGTTTTCTCTTCTGCTTCCGTTTGTTTACCATCTCTATCAGGATCAGCTGCTTGTTTCTCTGCCTTTGCTTGTGCTCCAAAACTTACAGTACCCGAATTCTGTAGCAGTTTCTTTGCTTTATCTTCTGGTTCAGCTTTTCCACTACCTAATTCAGTAGCACCAATACTTCCAGTTGCTTCAATGACCATGTCATCAGTTTTCTCTTCATCTTTCCTACTGTCTGCTATAACCCCTTCAACATTCCCGATTGCCTCAATGACCATGTCAACAGCTTTCTCTTCATTTTTCCTAAAATCTCCTAAACTCCCAGTTGACTTGATCATGTCAGCCTTCTCTTGTGTTACAGTTTTCCCACTTTCTGTTACGACAGCACCCACATTCCCAGATGCTTCAATGTCCATGTCATCAGCCTTCTTTTCTGATTCCACCTTCTTGCTCTCCACTAGAACTGTACTAACATTCCCAGTTGGTACAGTGACAGTGTCATTGGCTGTCTGCACAGTGCTCTTACTATCATTGTTTAAGACTTTTCCTTCTAAAAAAATGTAATAGGAAAATTAAAAAGACTTCAGAGCAGTGACAATATGACAGCAGAAAAAGGATGGTGGCATACCTGATAGAGAGTAAGGTGATCCAAGTTCGTTATTTTCAAATTCCACCAAAGAGCAGAAACCATCTTGTGACGACAATGCCAAATAATGAGCATCAGATGACCTTGTGAACAAATACCAGTTAGAGTTTAACCTTTCCCTATAAAGGAATTGCTAGTAACTATAATTTACCAGGTAATATCTGTTATTGCTGCATAGTGAAGACCAGCTAATACAGCTATTGGAGAGGTGCTTTCCGTGTCATAAATGTACAATGAATTCAAAGTGGCCACGGCAAATATGATGCGATATGGGAGCTTAAATAATCCGGCTGCACTAAACAAAATCAGCATTAGGCATCTATTTAGCAATAAATTCTCCAAGACAGGCAGAATTTTAAAGCAATACTAATTAGCAGTGCAAGTCTCAGATTTAAGCTGCCCCACGTGCCACTCAGCCAATTCAATTGTAACAGTACAATCTAGCACTATTTATGTATAATACAAACAATACAACAAGAAGAAAACCAAGGCTAAAAGACCATTTCATAAATAATGACTGTTCATAAATACAAGTATATTAATTACACAAATACCTGAGTTGGGTGAGTTCATTCCCCGAAGTTTAAAAAATATGGGGCAGAACCGGACAGCTACAACAGCTTTGCTTGCACAGGGAAGCTGTATAGCAGGCCTGTAAATAATGTCAAATAAAGAAACACACATCACAAGCATACTTTTGTAATTGGATTCATTAAGTTAACATAAATAATTGAACATAAAAGCCAGAAAACTGTATAGTTTGAGGCGTTGAAATATAACTACTCATCTAGAAAGCAAAAGATTAAAAGTTTGTTTTGGGTTTGCAACATGGAGTCTTCAGCACTTGAAATAAAATAGCTGGAATTTTTACCTAGAAAGATCTTTTCTAGAAAATATGTAAGCCGCATTCACAGATTCAGATGCAGTATTAATTTTGTAAGAGCCTGAAAAATAGGTAAAGTGAGACAAACTTATCAACAAGAAACAAAGCATATAGTAAACTTTACACAGGAATTCAGGTCTTGAAAGGAAGAAATCAATAGATATGATTCGACCCATAAATTGCAATTAAGTTTTAAGTATGTCAGGCAAAACAAGGGTAAAATTTAAGAATTTTCCAGACTATGAAAATTAGCTTTGACTAGAGACTAATCCATTTGTAAAATAAAAGATGATAGACAGCGAAAAATTAAAAAAACTGGCCAGATTCTAAATGAATCTCTACAAAAGTTCATCCATGGAACTAATGCAAAAAGTAGATTAATTGAAACAAGATTTACTTAAACTCAAAGCAAATACCTGCAGGCACAAGTAGAAATGAGCCATCAGGAGACCATGCTAATCTTCTGAAGAAAGATGGCAATGTCTCGTCATGGAAGAGATGAAATTTTATCTCCTGCATTAAAAAAATTAACCCTGATGTTCAACTGTGTAACAACCCATCAATGATGCAACTAAAGACAAATATGGACCTCTATATGCGCTAACCTTAGAATTCTTTAATAATGGTTGATCTGCCTTGGAAATGACTTGCTGGCAAACATAATTGATTTTATCAATGCCCTTTGATTTTTGAGGCTTATTCATATAAACTCGGCAAGTCCTATCAGAACTAAGAGAAGTAACATATTTCCCTAGAGGGTCCCATGCAACCCCCTGAACATAGTGTGCATGGGCATCTAACGTCTGAAGGTTAGTTCCTGACATACAAGGATCAAATACTATAAGAACAGAAACCACGCACATCAATTGCCATTGCAATTACAGCATATCAACTGCCACATGCAACAGTTCAAGTGTATTGGGAGCAGCCATGTGTCGCTTTGCTTACCTTTGTTAACATCCCATATAATGCAACAATTATCAACTGATCCAGATATGATATATGTGGCATCAATAGACCATTGCAGGTCCAGAATGTCCTTGTGATGAGATCTAATGCACAAAAATATCCTTTATAAGCCAGAAATCAATGCAATAAAACACAAATGTTAAAAAAAAATAATATGATTGGTCTTTAAGAATGGTTGTATCATAATTGTAATTCTGATAAGATAATATTCATTCTTTCCTTACACATACTTTTCCTGAAACAAATAAAAAGAAGAAAACTATCACTTTAAATTAAAACATGTAAGCATGAATTTGGCATTCCCTTTCTGAATAAACTATGAAAACTGTAGAACTTGTGATATATGCAACTTGACAAATAGAATGGTTATCAAGCAGCTAAAACATGGCAAAATCTGTGATACAGCCAGTTTATTTTTAAAAAAATATATATATTTTACGTTGTTCCACTTTAAAATTATGGTGCATATAAGTGCTCATTGACAAATCAAAGCAAGGCTTTACCGTAACATCTTGAGAACCTTCCATGTCTGACAAGCATCAGTAGAATGTAGCTTCCAAATTATCAGGTCCCCTCCTGAAAAAAAAAAAAATCCGGTTTAGACGAAACATTGCCAAATTATATTAACTCAATCTAATAATAGTTAAACACGTGAAGGCCGTACCATCAGCACCAGAAGCTAGCAATTCCCCTGCAAAAGAAAAGAAAGTCGTTACTAGCAGAAAGCGTCACACCATTTCTTGCAGCGCAACTAGTGAGGGAAAAGAATTCAAATCTCATTAATGGTAGAAAAAGGAATTAATCAGTTCGATTTCCGTGACAATTAAAGTATAAGCGTGTGAATTAACTTGAGAACTAGTTAATCCAACCAAATTTGGTTGTATCCCATCCCAGGGAAGAGAAATAGACGCAGCGAGTTGGCCTTACCGGAAGAAGAGAAGCGAATGACATTCACTGCAGAACTATGATACGAGAGGTTACTAAGATAGGAAACTACGGGAAGCTTCTTCTGTGTCCCCGCAGGTTTTATTGACCAAAACTGCAGACACGAGAAGACGAATGAAATTGAGCGAATGATTTACCCTAATCTAACCGAACCGAACCGAAACGAGAGAGAGAGATAGAGAGAGAGAGAGAGAGAGAGAGAGAGAGAGAGACCTTGATGTCGAAATCGGCGCCGGCGGTGGCGAGAGTGGCGGAGAGAGGGTGGAAATCGAGTGTTAAGACGGGTTTGCTCTCGTGCCAGCTAATCTGAATCGTGCCACCCTTCATTCTTTTCCGTATCGGAGTTTTAGGTTTAGAGTGTAAAAAGAAGAAGAAGAAGCAGCAGCAGCCACACTGACACTGGGAAATGGATTTTCGCGCCCCTCTTTACTCTTGGCGGGAAATGCAATATGGGCCAACCATAATTCTATTCCATTTTATTTTTAAGTAATTTTGATGTTTTACTTTTAATTTTCTATTATTCATATTTTTTTTTCCTATTGTTTCATACACTACTTCCACAACTAGCTAAAAAATTACTCTTTCAACCATTTTAAATTATCTTTCTTTTATTTTTTACTTGATTTCAACTATCTTTCACCTTTATTATTAAAATGAATTTGAATAATAATTAAAAAAATATTAAAAGTTAAAATTCATCTTATGTCACAAATTAAGTTGTTTCTTGTAAATTTAAAATATAATTTATATTTTTAAAATAGTTATTTATTATAAATTGTAATTGTAATATAGTTTATATATTTAAAAAGATTTATTTGTTATGATTTAATTATATAAAAATAAACATTTATCCTAATAGAAATATTTTTTAAAATAAAAATACAATAAGACACACCCATCTTTTACTATTTGGAAGTGTATTTGTAATGAATGGGCATTTTTTGAATTTGAATAAAAAATTATATTGCATGTTAAGTAAAAAAAAAGTTATTTAGAATCATAAGAGAAAGGTACATAAATAGTTGAGATTTAAATAAGTAAACTGTAAAGTATAAATAACATATGTTTAGGATAAAAGAAATAAACGTAAAGGGATTTGTTTTGTTAATATAAATGATTAAGATTTCAAATGAAAATAATTATAAAAAATAAGATTTGAAAATAATTATATTTGAGAAAATTGATATTTGGAGAAAAAATGATGAAAAAATAATAATTTTAAAATTAAATTATTTTAACAATTGATTATATATATAACTTGTTATTGTTATTATTATAATAAAAATCAAATTTTTTAGTTAAATTTGATGAAAATTAATTTTAAAATAATTAATTTGATTTGAATATAACTATAAAAATTAACTTTTCTATAGTAAATTACGAAAAAGAGAAGG
>JAMLFT010011119.1:0-11325 GCA_026544285.1 Pachyrhizus erosus
ATAAATTTTTATTATAGATAAAAAAAAATAATTTTAATTTATGTAATGATTTATAACATTAATTGAGTAACAATTCTACCCTTGATGTTATTAAAATAATAAAAGTTTATGGAACAATCATTTGTTATCTAGAATTTTTGAGCATAAAGTTTTTTTTTTTTGTAAAATATTTAAAAATAAATTTATATCATAAATAAAAATAATTTTAATTTATACAATGATTTATGATATTAATTAAATAAAAATTATATCTTTTAATATTACTCAAATTACAAAATTTATAAAATGATCATTTTCAATTTAAAATTTGTATACATAGATTTTTTTATAATAATTTTCATTTGAATATGCAACAACTAATCACGTTGACAAGAGCAATTCTATCTTTAATGCTATTTGACCATAAATATTTATTGACTAGTTATTTATTAGGTTAAATCTTTTTACAGATATTTTCTTTAAAATAGAGAAATAAAAATGTCTAAAATAATTTAAATATTTTCTTACACGTAATGGACTCTGAATCTTCCTTTGATTTCAAATATCATTCTTGAAAAGATTTTATAATGTTTTCTGTAAAATAAACTATTGGTTGAGACTATTATTTTTTGAAATTTACACCATTTTCGTCCTAACCCCGCTTCTGACAACATTTATAATTAAACATGAAAATGGATATAGGAATCAGAATTGGTCCCATTAAGCCTAGTTTTTATGTTTGGAAGTGCTTTTAAGAATTAGAATCATAATTTCAATATAATTTCATGGAATTCTAAAGTAAATAATTTCATTAATTTCTAACTCTTACCTGACACCTTGAAAATTATCAATTTCACCTCAAAGAATTAAAACAAATAGAAGTGGGCATTGATTTGATTAGTGTAATCCGTACTTAATGATAGAAAATACTTAAAATAAATCATGACCCATCCATTTTAAAGAAAAAGAGATAATCTTGATCTAAAACGAGTTAATCACGAATGAGCAGCTATTCTCTTGAAAATTTTAATTTTAAATACCTATTCCATTTTTCCCAAAAAAAAAAAGGTACCTATTTAAGAAAATTGAATTAAATCCACACTACAACGACAAAAGTAAAAACAGTAATAAATAAGACTGGATTGTGTTTTACAATTTTGGTTTTTTTGTAATTTATTTCAAAACAAGAAAAACTAACAAGTACATAGAAAAATAAAGCCCTGAGTTATACCATTTGGTAGAATAATATTTCATCCTATGGACTTTCCGACTGTTGTAAGCGTTTGCAATACAAAATAATAATAACAATAATAACTAAATAAATACATAAATAAAAATAAAATAAAATTTATTAAAAGCTAAATGCTTTGAGGCATTGTTGGACTTGATGAGATTTAGATATTGTAAATGGCTAACAATAAGCTGAAGGGTTACTTTTTCTTCATTTTATGAATGGTTTACATATCCTTTGCTCTGTATGAAAGCATTGTAAGATTTGGGATACTTGTATATGGGTAGGAGTATCTCTTGTGCCAAGGATGGATTTAGAAATTTTACAATTTTCTTTTTTGTCTTGTAATTATTTAAATATTTAACTTCTAATGAATAATTATAATTATTATTAATTTTTAAAATAAATAATGACTTTTATTAAATTATTTTCTAGTTTATTATAAAATTATAATTCAATTTATCTAAAACTATTTTACTAAAAATTATTAAACTTAACTTATTATAATCTCTTCACTTTAAATTATATTATCTCTTAAATTTAAATAATATTTCTTCTAAATTTAAATTCTAATCTCCAATAAATTATAATATCTTAAATTTTTTTATAAATTTCTAATTTAGAACTATTTTCTTAAATATAATTTATTTATTTTAAACAGGATGTTAGAACTCTATTTTTACATGTCCTCTTAAATTCATCCCAACCTTATACCTCATTAAATATATATAGGTTGGGACACTCTTTCTTTTCAATTTTTTTTTAAATTTTTTAACACAACTACGTCCCCTTCTTTTTGTTGGAATTGCAACTTTTGAAATATACTATCAATTAACAACTCTTAAAAATATTATCATTTTAAAAAAAACTTCTATAAAACTATTGTTTAAGATAATTATTCTTTGAATTGATTTAACCACAATTTATCTATAATTGGACCTATAAATCATGAAGGGCTTCTAGTGGTTTTAGGGTCAATTTATTATAATTCTTTAAAAAAAAAAAACGTTTTGATTGAGTTTATTTCAAAAGATGTAGTTTTGGAAATATCAATTTGTATTTGAATGTAATATTTTAAAAGTGAGTTAAAAACTTAATTTAACTATGCTGGCAGAGTAGAATTACTTTTAGAGTGTAAATAAAATATAATTTGTAGGTTCTACACTTCTACTTGCAGAATCATCTTTGTTAAATGAAAAGATTGAAAATTTTATTTTTCTAAATCTAATATACTCAATAAAAAATTTGACTTTAAAATAGAAAAAATGTTAAATAAAATAAAATCTTTTGGAATTGATTAATTCTCTTGGCTGAAAACAAACGTGTACTTAATTATAAGTCCTATTTTTAAACATTGATTGTCACCGTTATGGGGAAAGAAAATCACATGGAGATTGTTAGGTCCATAGGTTGTAAGGTTAGGTCTACATATGCTTATCAACAAACGTCATATTCATCAGAAGGCATAACGAAAGCTGAAAAGGGGAAAAGAAAAAAACGGAAAGGAAGTTGGCAGGCGCATACATATAGATCATGTGATGATTCAAAATATGATTTATTCCTTATATGATCCCTTATTGATTTATAATATATCTTAATCAAGAAGCCAGTGATACAACAAAATTATTTGATGTTGTGGTTTGATTGTGAAGAAAGAAATGTGGACAGAATAAAATGAAATTGAAAAAACAAAGAGAAATAAATAAGAAAGCTAGTAAAAATTGAAGATATTTAGTTGAAGTAAAATAGAATGAAAAAGAAGAGAAATATTTGAATTAAAATTGTTTAATAAGTAAAAAAAATTGATATTAAATAAAATTATATTATTATTAATATTTATATTTATTTTTTATTATTATAATTTATATTTGTTATTATTAATTGTTTATTATTATTATTATTAATTAATTAAGTTTTTGGTCCCTAAAATTTTTTATGATAACTTCTAGTTTTTTATTAATTTTTGCTTACATTCTAATGAGTCTATTATGTACAAATGTGACAAACAAATATTTACATCAGTATGACATATGATAATCATGTGATATTACATAAAAATGTCATAACACTTAAGAAATGTCACGTGACACCTTTATATAATGTCACATAGCATTTTTATGAAAGTAACACATGTTAGTCTTTTGGCTATCTTGCATAACATAATGTTTTTGTTATCAATTTTTAATCCATACAAATTTTTGAGATCCAATTATTAGTTCTTCTAAGAATTTTACCTTTCAACATTTTATCCAATATAGTGTTTGATAAATAATATGAGGAAAATAATATAAAATTTATTGTAACATATTTTTAATATATTTTATATATATTATAAAATAATGTATTATAAATATTATTGTTGGGAAAAATGACGAGAATATAAAACTAAGAAAATCTTTACTATTTTCTTCATTTATATATTGTTCAACTTATCTATTTTTATATAATGTGAGACTTTAGCTTCACATTTATTTTCTAACAATGTCTCTCAAGTATGAGTCATTTTAACATTGTAGCTATAGGATATGTTGTTTGATCTTCATGTATGAAACCATCAATATATAATATTATCATTTCTTAACTTTAGAAATTAATTGCACATTATAAAGGAAAAAGAAAGATAGGGAAAAAAAAAACGGAGAGGTTATAACCATTAAGGTTGGTGAATCTACAACTTGATTCCTCTATATTCAATATCCATCAATATATATTCATGTTGTGGGAGCAAGACTTATAATTTAGTGAGAAGTTATGTTTTGATGATCAAAAGGTATAAAGATAAGTTAAGTCTAGGTTTAATTATCTTAGTCTCTAATTAGTTGTAACAATTTTTCAATTTAAGTCTTATAGTTTAAAATATCATATTTTGGTTCTTCTAATTACAATTTCTTAATTTTTTTAGTTCCTTCTATTTTAAGTTGTTTAACATTATTACATGCATATACTTTAAAATTGTCGCATAACTAAAAATGTCAAAGTTTTTCTGATAATTTTTTTGTTGTTATTTTTAGTTTTTAAATAGCTTTAAAAATTTTAAATGTAAAAACGTTAGACAATTTTAAACAACGAGAACCAAAAGTATTAAAAAAATTGTAATTATTGAAATCAAATTGGGATGTTTTAAACTATAAGGACTAAAATAATTTTTTTTAACTATAAGGATAAAATAATAATCAAAACATAAATCTAATTATTAATGATGTGTATTATTGTTATTAATATTTTTAAAAGGTAAATATATTATTTAGAGTACAAGGAGTATTCCAATCCATATACAATCAAATTCTTGTCAAAATAAGACATAGCATCTACCCTAATTGAACTATACATTAATCTCTAAGATTAATACACCAATGTGTGACTTTCTTAAAAAAATGATACTCTTTTTCTTACTAACTGACATACTATTGTGTGATTTGGTATGTAGGCCATGATCCAACACCTATCTAGCACCATAAGATTATCAACCATCCCATTTGCAAAAATAATCTAATTTCTATGCTTCCAAATAGTCCAGATAACAACATTCCATATCATCTCCCAAGCATTTTTCTTACTAACCCTGCTAAGTGCCGAAACAAAATGAAGGAACAATTCCAAATAAGCTTTGTGGGACAAAATCCACCCCAACCAGCTAAAAACAGAATACAAATCCTACAAGAAAATTGACAATGACAAAACAAATGAATATCATCCCCATCAAATTTATTGCACAAAACATATTTCACTTCATTTTTCTGAGAAGCAATTGCCACGAGAAGACTACCACTTTTAAAGGTGTCCAACTTTTTCACAATAGAGAAAAATACTCTTCCTTGAACTTGAGACAACTCAATATAGGCTGTTAAAATTCAAAACTAATTGCATTATAACTTGACTTTACAGAATTACAATTTCATTCTGATTTGTGCGTGTTAGCACGCTTCGATCAAGAAGAGTGTGACAATGTAAATAACAATGAATGGGTTAAAAAAAAAAAAAGAGTTATTCCATTTATGATCAATCAAAAATGTATGTAAACATCTAATTCATTCATAACATATTGAATAAAAAAATCATTTAACTCATTCATTAACCATTTTTATAAATGAATATTCAAACTCATCCATTTACAATATATATTATTTTTTGATTTTTTATTAAATAAATATCAATATTTATGTACATTCTTGCATTTAAACACCGTATATAGTTGAGGAGTCGTTACTTAAGGAATATACCCAAACCAATGGACTTGGGACCAGGGGTGAGCACTGGAGGAGTCTATTTCTGTTACTATCTAACTCAAAAATTTATTAAGATTAGTTTCATAAATTCAAATTCCATTCAATCAAAATTTAAAAATTTGAGGATAAAACTAGATCAATCTTGTATCAATTTTAATCATATTTATAATTAAATGATCAAATAAAGGAAGAATAAAATTTAAATTAAAGTATATTTTTAATATATATTTTCAAATTAATAATATCGTTATAAATATAATATCATGTTATAAAAAATATTATTTATTAAATAAAAATGTTAATAATATATATTTGTTTAAAAAACCTTAATTTTTAAAATAATATAAGACTTTAGGTTGGGTTGAAACACTTTAAAATGTAATCTAAAGCTGTTATAAAAAATATACTGAATCTAATTTTTAAAACTCCAATATATCCAAATTAACTATGAACCGAATTAGATTTGCTCATCTTTACTAAAGACCACATGAGAAAATAAAGTACATAATTAGATTGGAAGATGCATTATCTACCCATAATAAAGGATATTCAATCAATCCATCCATCAAATTTATTACTTTTCATGTTTATAATATTAGATGGATTGGATGATTAGTAAATACATGGATTGAATTTATGACTCCCATAATTATTCTAAGATGTGATCTTACTTCAACATATTATCCTTTAAAGTTTATCATCTAAGTTATAAAAATCACATCTTTAATATTGGTCTGTTGTGTAACTATGTCAGCATAAATGGATGCAAGTATCTAACGCCGTGAACTGTACAAACAGATATTTACGATAGCACATACTTGAAAATCAATAGGAAACACTGTAGAGATGCTTACACAAAAGTACCAACGATGTTTAAATATTTCATTACAATTATTTGTTTGTTGTTTCTTTCTCAAGCTTGCTCATAAATTCTATTGTGTATGTGTCTGAAGAAATTAATGATCTGCACATGTATCATTGTTATAACAAGTCCCAGCTCACTAGACAACTAGTTGCCTTACGACACACGGATACATTGGAGGATGAAGGTGGGGAGAGTATTGAAAATTCAACCATCTCTTTTTTTTTTTTTTATTCCAGATTATTGTTAGTCCAAAATTAAAGATTAATTTTAAAATACAAAGATTTATTTTAGAATCCGATCTCTTCTAGTGTGTATTTAATTTCATATTAAATTTTTTAAAATCACATTTAAATATCAGTTGACATAGTTTTAGATGTATGTTTTCATTTTTGTTTTTGCCTTAAAGATTTGATTGTGTCTAGAATTAATTTTGAGTTAAAAGAATTTTAGATAACTTTTATGTTGAATAAAAAAAATTGACTTAAATATTAATTTGATTCATGAAAAATAATATTTTTTTATAGTTGAGATTTTTTTTTATTTTAGTCATTATAAAATTATTCTTTTCTAGTAAATTATTTTTTTATATTTTTATATTTTTAAAATAATTAATGAGATATTTAAAAACACAGTTTATATTTTTATTCAAAACAGATAAAAATTAAGAGATCAAAATAATTTTTTTTTATCAAGGATCAAAGTTAAAAAAAGTACTATTTTTAAAATACAAATTAATATTTAAACAAAAAATTTATAAAATTTTGTTATTAATCTTTTTAAAATATAAACATCCAAACACAAATCAAATTACCTCAAAATCAAATTTATCAACTTTCCTTCAAACACTCAATTAATAGATACTCATTCATACACACATATCCAAAGTTGGAATCTCTCATCACATCCTATAAAAAAATTAATTATCTATTAATTAACAATACACAAAAACAAAATGTATGAATTTTCAACCATCTCATCTATGAATGCTATTCCTATTCCTCCTGCCCTCCTATGCCTAGGGAGCTAGCCAGCCATATTCGAAAGGCCCTTATCATAAGGGTCCCTCCATCGTTAAAATAAAAATAAGATCATCATCACTGTGTGGCCATAAAGAGCTATACGACACACATGGACACAGTACACTGTCCAACCAATCACACGTCGACAGCACAACATTTGTAAACTACTTTACCTTTCCCAAACCAGAAACCAAAACCACTTGTCACCAAACCCCAACCCCAGATAGTTTTTCGCCACTTCCATATTATTTCGCCTTTTATGGGTACTTAACATAGCATACTTGCACTCACTGTGCTTTCCCATGACACAACTCTATACTTGTCCAGAAGAAGAAATATCCATGAACTAACATTCCCACGCTCGCTTCACCATATTTGCCAGCCTTTTAACCTCATTTCTTGGGTCATTTTGCTCCTTTTTCCTTGTTTGGGAATTGGGTTTAATTTTCTTAATTGGTTAAGTGTGGCTAGCTAGGTATAATATTATATAATTATTAAAGGAAGAAAAACTAAGATGGGAAGGGGTAGGGTACAGCTGAAGAGGATAGAGAACAAGATCAATCGCCAGGTAACTTTCTCCAAAAGGAGAGGTGGGTTGCTCAAGAAAGCTCATGAGATCTCTGTTCTCTGTGATGCTGAGGTAGCTTTGATTGTCTTCTCTCACAAAGGAAAGCTCTTTGAGTATGCTACTGATTCATGGTAATATATACTAATGCCCTATATTATATTATATCATAATAAATATGCATATAAATCTTATATATAGTCATACATATACGGATCTATATTATGCGTGTTAGTCGTTTAGGTTATATAAATAAATATATGTAGTATATGCATTCAGTTTTTCAGGAATTATTTAAGTACTGTTTTATTCTTAATTTTGATTTTTGCTCTTGCTCATGAGAAGGGTTTTGGTTGGGTTGAAAAACGTAAAAGAAATTTCATTCCTCTTCTTTGTATTTATTATACTTATTTTTGTTCATATCAAGATAACTGATCTAAATTTTTTATTTTGAAAAGGAGATATTGTTGTGCAGAAGATAATTAGCTCAAATTTAACAAGCAAAATATACAATTACACGTCTCTATGAATTTGTTTTCAATTTTGGAGGTACAACACGCGTAGAGTAGGGCTATTAAATGCATATATATACTCTTTTCTGTGTGTATATTTCTCTCATCAGAAAGAACAAAATATTATCCGAATGAGAGATTGTACCTGTCCTAGCTAGAAAATCATAGAGCACGAACTTAACCTGTATAAGAGCCCTAGCTTTTTAAATGGTTTTTTTTTTTTTTGCTTTCATTTTGTTGAAATTCAAGATGGGGGTAAATCTCTACGTGAGGAGGCTTTGACAGTATTTGCTTACTTCATATTTGTTTTGTTTTTGTATTTCACCTCAAGTCCTTTGAGTTCAGTACCTCAAGCAAGATTTGCTAGACCTTCTTTTGTTTTAGAGTTTTGTACCTTTTTTTCTTCTTTTGAATTATCAAAACTCAAAAGTAGCATGATTTGACATTCTTGTTATTAAGGGTACTTTTCGTTGATGGGTGCAACCTCCTAGATAAATCATGTTTACTGTTAAATTGAAGAAATTCGTTAATTTCACAGATTTTTATGAACTTATATATATATTAAAGATTGTCCAATATAATATAGTAGATATTAAATAGTGTTACTGTTAACTAACAAGAACTTTTAAGTTCAAGAGGATTAAAAGTTAGAAATCAAATGTCATCATAATAAGATCTAGTTATTATTTATAAATAACAATTTCATCATATGATTCAGCAACACACACATAAGTGGTTGTTTAAAATTAGTTATATGAAATATATAATATATTGATATCCTTATAAGTGAATAATATTGATTGAGGACTCTAATCATTGAACAGCATGGAGAAGATACTGGAACGCCATGAAAGGTATGCTTATGCAGAGAGGCAGCTAGTAGCAAATGATTCTGAGACACAGGTTTGTTATGAAATACACATACATCCAAATACAAGTATATATAGTTTCCCATTTGCTTCAAAATTCTCCAATCACAATTGGGTCTAAGTTGTAGGAACTTAATAATCAAACTAGGCCATGCAATATATGTATTGGAATGTTGTAAAAGTGGTGCAGTCAAAATCAATATTTAAATATCAGTACCTGATAATAATATTGAACTAAGCACTAGATTTATAAATGTACATTGTGCAGGGAAACTGGACCATTGAATGTACTAGGCTCAAGGCAAAGATTAACCTTTTGCAGAGAAACCACAGGTACACGAGGACCTATATCTATATCTACATGCATGCTTTAATTTCCTGTCATTGTTTGATTTGATTTTTCACTCACAGGTGTCACTGTATCACTAAGTTTAATATATACGATACTGAACCCTTTTCCCAGGCACTACATGGGAGAAGATTTGGCTTCAATGAGCCTCAAAGAGCTTCAGAGTTTGGAGCAGCAGTTAGATACTGCTCTAAAAAACATCCGCACAAGGAGGGTACATATAACACACAATCTATTTATGTTAATTTCACTTTCATGCTTCATGTGTGTGTTTTACTTTGGCACTGATAATTGAAATGTGTTGTTTTAATAGAATGATCTCATGTACCAATCCATTTCTGAGCTTCAGAAAAAGGTATGTCTTTAACTCCAAGTTTATCTAGGCTTTATTTTTCGCTTTCTGTCCTTAAAGTGAAATGATTATAGTATCTCCGGGAACACAAAATGGTTAAAGAAACTGATATGGAGATTTGTGCTCTCATTGTTCTTAATGTATGACAGGAGAAAAGGATACAAGAGCAGAATGGCATCCTTTCAAAGAAGGTGACCAAGATCAGCCTTCACAACTTTGTTGTTTTTCAACTAATTAAACTTCATTTTAGCACAGTAATCAATTCTTAACTTAATGCAGTTCAATGCTTGTTGACACCATGATAAGAGTGTGAAATTGGTTTGATTATTCTATCACTTTTGTTGCCAGATTCTCTCCTGTGCTTGTTAATTTTTAACCTAATAGACTTAACAGATAAGAACTTGAGTTGTTGAATAGTAAAGTTATCTGTACCCCTTTCTTTGGTACTAAAGTTCACATAAAATTTACTCATGAATGATATTTGTTTGAGTAAACTACATAAATGTCCAATGCGTTATGTAGGAAAATATAATTTTTCTTTTGTTCTTACAAATTACATACACCTTGCTCTATGTAACAGAATAATTATTTGCCTATGTTTGTACATTTGATTTGCCTGATTTAGCCCCAGGTGCATGCTTCAAATAGTTTTATTTATTTCTTTTCTATATCAGCAGTTAAGCACAAAACCATGTTTCATGATCTCATTCCAATTTTGAAAATTAAAGAGTTAACTGAATTTGAATCGAAATTCTCTAATATTTTCATGCCCCAGCCGGCTACCATAGTATACATTTTATTTTTAAATAGAGTCTTAATTCTAGAATCATATTTAGTATTGGTATAAACTCACATCATGATGAAATTACTAGTGAAACTAGTACAAGTTTGCTCTTATGTCCTCCATTTTCGACACACTGATTATTTTTCAAACAACTTATTTTTTTTTCTATAAAGACAGCTGAAATGGAGAAATGTAAGCTTTCTCAAATTTTCTCATTGAGTAGCAATTTGTAACTGATAGGAAGTGATTGTTATTAAAGTTATGGAATGGGAGCTCTATGAATGTAGTTTAGCCATATTCTATGATAGCTTAATGATTTATGGATAGTCATATATATATATACAGTGAGAGATTTTTTTTTATATATAAAAGTGAGAAACATAAAACTTGACCGTTAAATCTTGTTTTGAATGATTAAAATTAAAATACACTAAATTATGAAATTTTTTAAAAAAATCACAAAAATAATCACATAATATTAAATTTTGACCAATCATATTAATTATATATTTTAAATTTATTTTTTTCACTTTCATATCAAAATAACTCTTTCATTATATATGTTCTTATATAT
>JAMLFT010011120.1:0-11324 GCA_026544285.1 Pachyrhizus erosus
TTAAATAAAAAAATTTTTAACACAAATTTTATTTACTGTGTCATAGTGAAATTAACGTGAAAGAATAAATATAAAAAAAAAAAATTTATGAAAAATTAAACAAAAAAAGAATTAAAATCAGAAATCAAAATAAAATTAAAAAAATAAGAACACATTTAATAATAATAAAAAAACAAAGAATTATGCATATATGTGGGAAACAAAAAGAAAGATAATACTCATATGTCCAGAATACAATCACATCATAAAAATATCATCACAACTGCCCTAGCTTCTACCAATTATATATATTTTTTGCTTCATCAGTTGGTGGATGGATATGTCATCAAAATGCCAAAACAACGGTGGCTTGGAAACCAAAAGCTCATTAGCTAAATCCTGCATTGACGGTCTAGATTTTGGGTGGGGGTTCAAGCATGCTAATGCTAATGTTACAATAAGCACAATATCTTGTATATCTTTTCGAAAAAAGGGTATTGGAATTCGTGAGTCCAATATATCTTTCAGCTTCTTGTTTTGAATAGATGAGTCTGATAAAGAAGAAATCAATTCAGCTGGATGTCTACCCATTATTGTTTCCAAAACCACCACTCCAAAGCTATATACATCACATTTTGTAGTCACACTCAAGGTGTAAGCCAATTCTACGAGTTCCAATAAAACATTATGTAAGTTGTCAACAATATTTTAATACAAAAAAATATCTATAAAGAAATTGAATTTATGGTTCTATAACGAGACAAAAAATTACCTGGAGCAACATATCCATAAGTACCAGCAACAAGTGTTTGATTTGATGAATCACAATCAAGAAGTCTTGCTGTGCCAAAGTCTGAGATAAAAGCTTGTAACTCTGAGTTCAACAAAATATTGTTACTGCTTATGTCTCGATGAACAATGGCTGGAGTACAATCATGGTGCATGTAAGCCAAGCCATAGGCTATCCCTTTTACAATATTTATCCTCTTTCTCCAATTCAACTCTTGAGCTTCCACATCAATAGACAAGTTATAAAACAAGCTTCCCCTTTCCATATACTCATACACCAAAAACATACACTTGTTATGCAAACAAAAGCCATAAAGCCTTATGATATTACGATGGCGAATTTCTGTCAAGATCTTGGTCTCATTGCAAAAGCTCTTGTAAAAGGATGGGTTTCCAGATTCTGCTTTGTGAAGCTTTTTCAGTGCGACAATTCTACCACTGGGAAGTTGTGCTTTGTATACACTTCCATAAGCACCTGTTCCTATGCAATACCTGATATCAAAGTTTTCTGTGGCTTTAATTATGTCTTCAAATGCAATCTTACCATCATAGTTCCAAATTGAGAATATGTCTCCATTTTTTATTCTTTCCTCATTTCCAAACTCATTATGAAAGGGACAGAAAGCTTGAATACCCCAACACACAAAGACTAGTGAAAACAACATGCCATTGACGATAGAAATGAAAATAATTATTACTAAAGAAATATCAGTATGAGAAGAGCATGAATATTGGAAATCCTTATTGCCAATTAATGAGTCTTTTGGGAAATCACAAAAACTATTTGAACCTTCAAAGGAATTATAAGACAAATTAAAGTGAGGCACAGAATGGAGTCCCTCGGGTATGTTTCCTGTGAGGTCATTATAACTAAGATCAAGATATGAAATATTGCCTATTTGAGAAGGAATGCTTCCATTTAAAGAGTTGTTGCTTAGCTGCACATAACTACAATGGTTCAGAACACCGTCTGGGATAGATCCCTCAAGCTGATTGTTGGAAATATCTAAAATTCCAAGTCTTGGGATTTGTCCAATCCCAGATGGAATGGAACCAGATATTTGATTCCAAGATTGTTGAACATTTGTTAGTTGTGTCAGTGCAGGTATCCCCTCCGGTATAACACCAAAAATCTTATTATGAGAAAGATCCAAAACTTTGAGAAGGATCAAGTGCTCTAAAGTAAAAGGGATAGAACCATTGAGTGAGCTATTTGAAAGAGTTAGCCGCTCCAAACCTCTTAAATTCCCTAGTTCTGCAGGAATGTGCCCTTCAATTTGGTTTGAGTCAAGGGAGAGTTGGGTCAAATTCTTCAATTGACCCAAAGTAGGAGGGATCACACCAGTAAGAAAATTGTTAGAAATATCAAGTGTCTCAAGTTTAGTAAGACTTGAAATAGAATTAGGCAACTCACCTTGAAGACAATTAGAGGACAAGTCAAGATGGATAAGCTTTTTAAGAAAGCTTATTTCAGTGGGGATGTTTCCTTTGAGTTCCGACCCACTAAGCTCTAGAAGAATTAAATTAGGAAATGCAGACACATTCAAATTTTGAATATGAGCTTCTGTTGGAGGAATATAAAAATATTTCCTAGTTGAAATCTCTGTAACACTTTGAGCTTCATTGCACACAATACCATTCCATTTACAATATTCTGAGATATTTCGGCCTTCTCCCCATCTGCTCTTGAGCAAAGCCTCTTGTTCCTCATTTGTGGATGAGGAATTAGAAGCCGCCATAGTGTTAGCAATAACAGCATGTAGGAACAAGGCATAAAAGAAGGTAACAAATATAAGATCCACCAATAGTAAACTGCAAGTTGAGTTTTTCATGTTTAATTCAAATTTGAGTGGCTTAAATTTCTTTTGGTAAACTTAGTTATAATGCTGTACGCTGCTGGCCCTAGAGTTTGTTATATACATATATATGTGGAATGTGTGACACTATCCTAAGCAGTGCCCAACAGGGCCACGTGGAAATTTTGGATTACTTAGAAATTTCCTTTCAATTTTTTCCAAAATTTTAGTAACATATGAGGACAACAGAGATTCAAAGACATGGTTTTGCACAAAGGACTTTTGAAATAGTTTATGATAGAATGAACGTGTGAGATGTGCACATGAAATGCGACATATCAGGTGGCAACAAAAAATAAGCGCCACCTGCTAGTAAACTGCAACTAGAGTTTTCCATGGTACATACAAATTTGAGTGGTTTGTTGAACGCAATGACAATGCTCTTGGTCCCAGAACTTTGAATTTATGACACTGGAAATTGTCATGGTTAGCTTGACCGCCTTGACGTGTTCAAATTATGGTTCCAATTTGAAATTTCCAATGAAATTTTGGAAAACAAAGCTGTTGTATCTACATGCCCCCTTCACCTGTTCAGAGTAACATCAGAGGACTAAGTCTATGGATGTGCAAAACACTTTTCCACAATGGAATTATTAAATTATTGGTTGAAGAGTGGCCACTGTGGAATATCAAAGATAGAGTGAACGTGTAAGATGGGCACAAATTAGGGTGTGTTTGATTTTTATTTTCATGAACTGTTTTTAGTTTTCAAAATGCAACTAAATAAGGTTGTGGAGGGTAGTGCAAGGAACAAAGTAAAGTGTAGAATTGAGAGATTAAACAAGATGAAAACAGAAAAAGAAGACAAAAAAACATCTTCCTTAATATGCTCAATTTAAGAAGCTCAGCCATCAATGGCTGAAAAGTATGCTTCCAACTCCAGCAAGTACTTTGTTAGACAAGGTTGATCATTAATGGACAACAGAAACTAGAAAGTTTATTCAATTTGACACTTATCACTGTATAGTTAAAGATTTTTTTCACTTGAGAAAACACTGGGTTATTACAAGATCCGTATGACACTCCTCACCGTGGAAGATTCAGCTTTGAGTTTTTACCTGTATCAGATTTACCCTTATGATTCATCTCGCAGTTTGTTCTTTCTACCACTTCAAGATCATAGAGAATATTCAACTAAATTAATGACTATTTTTTTGTTCTCATTTGTTCCTAAAATATTTTTACATAAACCTATCCAAACGTGCCTATATAAATAACTTCCAATAAATAATGACTTCTATGAAAACATTTATTGTTTTTACAAATAAATTAAAACTGATTTTATTTCAAACGATAAAAATAGAAAAATATAGCAAACATTTGTATCAACAAAAAAAAATTAAAAAGATAGAATTTTTTATAATTTATAAAATATCGGTTATTTAAAAAAATGTAACAATTATTTTTAAAAAAATTGTTCAGTAATATAATAATTACGTAGTATAGATTTGGTAGATTGCTAAGTAGTCCATATGAATATCCAAGCATTATCATGTACTATAACATATTTTATTTATTTTTCCTTTGTCATTAAAGAAAATAAATAAATGAATAAAACATATTTTTATCCTTGATTTTACTTTAATTTTTATTTTTAGCCTCATAATTTTTTTACTATTTTTATCTTCTCATAAATGATTATGTATTGAGCACAAAAAAAATTGTTATATTTTATTTTTAGTTTTTTATGTCAATTTTAAATAATAATGGAATGAATAAAATTGTATTTAGTAATGTTTTATTTAAGTTTTTATACAGTTTTTAATTGCTGTAACTATTTTTCAAACTAAAATTGTCAAAAATATTATAAAAAAAAAACAAAATTTCAAACATCAAATTTTCTGCTACACAAATAAACATTAAAATTATCAAAAAGTTTGTAACGATTTGAAGTTATAAAAAATTAATGTCAAAGACTAAAAAATAATAATTTATAACATTAAAAACAGTAAAAATATAAAAAGTCAAATCAAAATAAAAGAGAGACAAAAATATAATTTATCTTAAATTGTATCCTCACATTCAATTTACTACCAAAATTTGTTAAGAAATATTTTATATATAATAGAATAATTATCCAGCACAATAACATTTTTAAGAGTTTTCTTGAATAATAAGAATTTTAGGAATTATTTTACCATTTATTTATCTCCTATATTTAATCAAAACCAATTATTATAAGTTGCAGGGGGAAATATGCGTATGATATAAACTGATTTAAAAGTGTAGTATATACATTCACTTTATTAGGGGAAGATATTGTAATATCAAATAAATTCAAGGCTTTAAAATTATTATGTTAATTAATGGGAAATAATCTTAACAACATCGTATCACCACATTCAAAGTAGAAAACTACCGATAATTGAAAACAGCTACCATTAACCTGTATATTACAATTAATTCTTTGAGCTTTATAAAAACACATAAAACACCATAATAACTAAGGTAATTGGATTGTCATGTTTAAATTTCTATCTTACACAAAAATTAAAAATATAATTTATATTTTTATAAAATTCAATCTAAAATATCTCTTGTATTAATTATTTTTTTATAAAAATATCATTAATTAAAAATAGTCTTAAATAAGACCATAATAGAAAAATGATTTATTAATTTTATTTAAAAAATATTTTGCAAATAAACATTAATCTAAAACAAATTTAATAATTTTTACTTAATTAACCAAATTCTCTATTCTTAATGAATCAGTTATTTTGACTACAGAAGGTTTTCTTTTATTCTTTATCCTGTAAATCTCAATTTTTATAAGTTGTCATATTTAAAATCGGTGTGATCTGCGTCACTGAACAAGTATCCTGAGCCTAGGCTGCCAAGAATTTATGGCATAATAATGAATGTAATTCCTCTGGTAAAATCACTCCGATACCAAACTTCAATTATTATGAGGTAGAAAGAAGAACGGCATATCAGTAATCAGTAATAAATAATAAAAACAAAATCCATCATCAAAACTACCACTGGAAAAGGGTTTTAACAATAATTCAAAACTCGAAAATCACATCAAAGAAATAAATTTGCTTATCAAAAAGTACATTGATGGAAGAATTCTATCATAGAACATTTCATTCTAAGCCACAAGAGTGCTGGCAGTAGTTGATTCACTGCAATAGAAGATAAACCAAGTATTAGAATACCAAGAAATAGGAACATACAATAGGTTAATTTACATGCTGCAGCTAAAAGCAAGAAAAAGTGATGGTAAGAATACAGAATCAAGATGAAACATCACAATCCTTAATTGATGGCATAGATCTATAGTAATAACTAAGAATGGTTAGCCAAAAACTCTAACCAAGCAATATTTCAGGCTGCAAATACATTGTTAGAACAAGCAGGAAAATTGGTCCAAAAATTAAGAGCATGCAATCCTTTTTAACGAATAATTGAAATCAACCACACATCCAACATATTCTAAAGATGAAACATTTAAAAAAAAACATTAGTGATCCAAAATTTAAAACCACTTAATAAATATTAAAGGTCAATAAGTTAAAGACATAAGATGGAGACGTGGAAAACAATCATATCATTACACAAAGGAATAACAGAGGAATGATATGTTTGCATGTTTACATTGATTCAATGCACCTTCACTTGCATCTAATTTATATAAAAATGACTCAGAGAATGGATCATAAATCAACCATTATTAAACCCCAACACTGATGTCAATTATGGAGAAGATAAAAATTGAATACTTACTATTTCCACACGGGTGGAAGCTTCTTTGTCTTCTTATAGTAACGGGCAAGACGGTGAATCCTACTCTCAACCAAAATTAACCTGAATTTAGAGTCCTTGTCCTTCCTGTTCCTCTCCAAGTGCTTCCTAATAGAGACGGCCTTCTTGATGAGGTGATACAAATCTTCAGGAATTTCAGGAGCAAGTCCTAACAAAAAGAAAAACACTCCATTTGTCATATTTTGAAAGCAACACAATGCCATACCAACAAGGCAGAAAACCATACCATGGGCCTTCAATATACGGAGAATCTTGCTTCCGGTGACACTCTTAACCTGAGCAATTCCATGAGAATCCCGAAGAATAACACCAATTTGAGATGGAGTAAGACCTTTCTTGGCAAACTTGCAGATGTTTTCCTCCACCTGTGAAATTCAAAACACCATATACACAACAAAGCAACAGAATTCAAACCTATACCACCTTGTCATAAACATATTAACATAACATACAACGATATATTGAGTATAACTTCATATGGAGAACAATACCTAGTGGATTTTTTTCCTCATTGTCTACACTTACATAGAATATAATACCAAGTTAACAACTAAATACCCATGACCAAGTTTTAAAAAAAAATATCCGCAACAGCAATTGCAGTTTTAGGGAGTGTCCTCGATTGCATTGTGACCACAATCACAGCCACATCAACATGTGTTCACAATTTTTCACAACATCAAGGATTGCAGCAAAACATGACAAATACTTAAGCTAATGTTAACTAAGATTTGACAAAACAAAAAGAACAATCATGGCTATCCTAATTGCACCCATGTATAACAAAGTAAAATACACATCAACAGTTCTCATATTACAAAAACAATCCTTTTCAGTTAACAGTCACAGTTTTCAAGCATCAAAGAACGGTAACATAACCACAAACTAAGGCAAAAAAAGGAGAAATAGAAAGAAAAAAAATAGTAAAAAGGGTTTAGATTTCTTACATCCTGAGACGAGATCTTCAACCAGCTAGGTGGGGTCCTCTTATAGGGAAGAGCCGAACTGGAAATACCCTTACTGAAAACAAACACAGTCAACAAACCAACACCCAACAACAACGTTAGACAAAAAAAAAAAAAAAAGAAGTGGGACTTTTTCACAAAGCTCTGGCAAGAAAACGAGAAATGGGAACAGACCCGCGACTGTGCATACGCCCCATGGTGACTGCGTTTGAAAGAAGACACTCTGTTTCTCTGTCTGCTGCGCCTGCACCCAAGAACTAGAGAGTAGGGGGAGAAACCCTGAGAATATGAAGGTAGAGAAAACTAGGGTAAACCTTCGTAATTGGATCGGGCCTGTTATTAATTCTGGGCTTGACCCAGTTATTTTATAGTCTCATGGGTTAAAACCTGGAGCCCTAAAATAAAGGCTCCGTTCAATGCGCTGAAAACAGTCTTCCATTTAGGGATAACTAATGGAAATAATTGATACAGAGAACGCTTAAATTATCTTCAATATTTTTTTAATAAAATTTGAAAATTAATTATTTTCATAAAATTTTGAAATTTAATTAGTGAAGCATTTTTGTTGATTTGTATTATTTTCCGCCCTTGCTGTTAATTCTACCATAGCTTGCTTGGATCTTAATTTTCTGGTTTCATTTGTTAGACTATTTAAAAAAAAAAGACTATTTTTTTATAAGATAATAATTATCAAGGAGTACTTAAATATCCAGTTAAAATACAAAAAGACACAATTTATGTTGTTAAGAAAGTAACACATCCAAAATAAGATCTGATAACGTATGAGATAAAAAAAAATGGCATATGAGATAAAGTTAGACCAATTCAAATTATAGATATAATATATTAATATCATCATTGTATATTATTAAATTATAGAATTAAAAAATACAATTATAAATAAAGTATATTTTATTATTTATATATTTTAAGATAAGATAATATACTATTATGTTCAAAAAAATATTATTTATTAAATTAAAAAAATGGGTTATTGATGTATAACTACTTGAAAACCTAAACTAATATGAACTCGTGGATAAAATATATTAAGTATAATTTTTTTAATCTTTAAACCAATCATAAGTCCATTCAAAACAGACCAAGTTAAGAAAACGAAACGGGTCATGAAGATCCGAAGTAGCATACAATACAATACAAAATTAGCAAACTCTAACTTTAAAATCCACCAACAATAATGAATCACACATTTTAGGACCCAAAATAAGCATAACTAACGCCACCAACACCTACTACAATATAGAAATCAGAACTAAATTGAAAATGAATAATGTTTAGTTGACAATATTTTTAAATGAATAGTGTTTGACCATTAATTTCTTTAGGTTATGTCAAAATAAAAAATACGAAATTCATGGACGCACATTATTTTAATGCTAGACCGACAATAATCGTATGAAAATGAACAGTGTTTAGTTGACATTATTTTTGTCTTACACTTATACATTATATAAAATGTGAGGAAGAGAAAAGAGAGATAAAATGATTGTTTTATAAGGGGTCTTAAAGAAAATGTAACAAAAAGTAGTGTAAGAAAAGTACTCAATATAAAAACATATTACATAATTTATCATCACTATAAAGTTGCTAAGATATTATGTCTTTTTCTTCCGTATGGAACCATAATTAAGTTGATGAAGATTTATCAATTTTGTTAATAAAAAAGTTCTTAAAAAATTATTTTAATTAACTAAAAGTATAAATTTTTTATTAAAAATATTTCTCAAATCAAAAATATAAAATGTAATAAATATTTTGATGTACTAATGAATTTTTTTAAGAAATTAGTTAATAAATTAATAAACAAAGAAAATTATTATAATGAAGTTGTAATGGAAATCATGATAGGTTGTATTGAAAACACTTTTTATAAAATAGTTTTGCCTTTAATCTTTTAACTAATATCTAAAAGACGTTTGTTAGTGTTCTACCAACTATTTTCTTTTTTGAGTAACAATTTTTATTTTTAGCTGCTTAAAATTAGTGCTAACATTTAAGAAATGATGTTGGCAAACTCAATTTTTTTAACTAATTTCTAGTTTTAACATTATATACATAAATTGATCAATTGCATTAATAAAATTTAATTTAATTTATTAAATAGTGTCTATAAGATGTTATAAACTATCTAGCACCTGCAATAAAAGTTGATCAATTATAACTAATAATGCTATAAACTAATTTATCATAATGAAAGTAAAATATAATCCTATTCAAATTTTAATTAAAAATTCAAGGTTTTTAACCAATGATCATTGTTATAATTAGATGATAGTAATGAATGTTGATAGTATTAAAATATTTTAATTTGACTTGATTTTTTTTACTATCATCTTAAATTTTGTTTTCTCTTTCTATATTATTTTATTTTATTTTTATTTCGATTTAGACTTCAAATAATCAATTTATTAAGTTGAATCATCATGGATCAAATATTAATAACCAAAGTGGCATAGAAACATTTTTTTATTAAAGTCCACTACAAACAATCCTATTATAAGACAAGTTTAATGTACCTTAAAGCAAGATAATATACTTATATCTAAAATAAATTAGTAGTATTTATTTTAGACACTAACAAGAAGCGACTTCTGATAGACTTTTAAAGAAAGAGATACATGAATGATTGAATGCACACTAAAAAGAAATAAATGTAAAAGTTATGTAGGTATACGGCTATGCAATTGAAAATGACTTAAAAAATTAGTTAGTATTATTCATACCAACAAGATGCATATATTTTTCGGTAGTCAATTACGTAAGAACTTTATAGTTAAGCGTATTTGATTTGAAACAATATATAGGATGAATGACCTTTTAAAAAATTTATCAAAAAGTGTGTAAATAAAGACAAATCACGCTGAAAAGTCTCTAGTTTATTTATAGGAATAATCATTTAAAAGTAGTCCGATGTTACAAAAGGTATTAAAACTAGTTGTTGATGTCTTCGAAAGGTCTATTTAAAAAATATTTTGACCAATAAAAAATTATGATCAACAAAGAAATTTAGTGAAATTTCATAAAGTGTGAGTCGTTGAGACATTGATTCTTAAAAATGATATAAATTTTATGAGATTATCTATATGTCTAAGAAAGGGGAGTAAGTATTCTTTCTCTTATTTTTTTTAAATTTTGAATTTTTGGTCAGTTTATGTTCAAGTTTTTAGTTTATGTTCTTTTATTAGTTCCATGTAAAAATGTGGGAATATTGATGTTAGTTTTATGTTTGATAAATTTTTTATAGAAAAAATTAGATGTAATTTTTAAAATATTTTTAGTATTGTCTTTAATCATAATTATTGTGAAGTAAAACTCTAAAGAATAAAGAAAAAATAATTATAAAATTATGTGTTAGTTTTGTCCCATTGAAAAATAATATAACTTATTTTAAAAATCTGTCTCGTTAAACATTTTTTTAAATAGTTTAATTAATGCTTACCATGAAACAAGTATGATTTAATTTTATATTTTTTTATTGACACGTGATTAAGTGTGATACAACGTAGATCCAAATATTTACTAAACAAGTATTAGATATATCCTTTTTTGTTGTTAAAATGTGTTGGTTTGAACACGAACCACCTTTTATTTTTTGAACGAAAGTTTAAATGAGTTATGTTCCAAAAATTCAACAAAGTTAATGCAAACTTCAAGTTTTAAAGAGTGTTTATAAAAGCATTTACTAATTATCTATTAATATAGTTTTTTTTTTCCTTACAGTGAGATCTGAATTCACTTTTTTGTGAAATGTGAGTACTATCTCTATTGACTTAAACTTCAACGTCTAAGGGAGTGTTTGTTAGGAGAGTTTTTACTTTTATGAGAATCTAAATTTGGGAATGTTTCTATTTTAAAAAAGAACGTTCTAAAGAAAGAATGTTTCTTGAAAATATTTTTTAGGTAAGTTTTACACAAAATCATTTCCATTGAGAGGTACAAATTTAAC
>JAMLFT010011121.1:0-11322 GCA_026544285.1 Pachyrhizus erosus
AAATACCTACAATATACTCACCAAAAGATAACTTGTCGATCACACTCCTCATATGATATTTGAACTTATAAACGTTTAACTTATTGCTTTTTACCCCCCCTTTTGTCCTTACTATTTTTATTTTATTAGAATTTCTCCCCCTTTCTTTAATGTTTAAAAGCTCTTAACATTTTTTCACTCTTCCCCTCACCATATATTATTTCTTTATAATATAAAATTACCAAAAATTTAAAATAAGTTTATTTATGATATTTCATGTAAAAATATATATTTATAAATGAGATTGAAATTAAAAAATTTATTATTCTAATTCTTAAAGTGGTAAATTAGTTAACAAAATTAAAATATAAAATTTAAAATTCATTATTTTTATTTTAAAAATGTTAAAAATAATATTTTTTAATTACTTCATAAACTTATATGGTTACTATAATTTTAAAACATATCTTTTTTTTTTCTTGAAATAAAAGTCAAATAAACCGGTCGTACAGTTCTTTCAAAATTTGCAATGGTCCAAGAAAAAGGTCACATTAAACAACCACTCATTTATTGCTAAAATTTTCTACGTAGAGGTTTTAATTTTATTTTATTTTTTGAATAAAAATGTTACTTGCCTATAATATAAATTCCATTTAATTTAATTTAATGTATTTATACACGACAATTCTTACAAACCTCATTTATAAAGTTCAGTAAGAAAAACACTTGTCTTATTTTCTTAAAGATAATTACATTCAAGTCCAGTAGACACAAGAGTTTCACTACGGTAAATGATGATGTGTTTACTGTTACGGGTGTACAAAATGCCACGTGGCGACACAATGATTGGAGTTTTTACTAGATCAAACACGTGGCAACGAATGAAGTGAACACGGTAAACAGAAGGCGCGTGAGCTTCCAGAAACTTCGGCGAAGCTCGTGGCTAGAAATGGCGGAGGCATCTAGCGGCCAGCAGGAGGCCACATGGAAGAAAGACCACGTGGGCATCCGACGTGGCAACCCCAATTCGCTGAAAATGATTCGTTCATTTTATGCGTTGGCCACTCCAAACAAACGCAGACACAAACAAACCCTCTTTCTCTTTCTCTTTCTCTGTCTTCAGGAAGAAGAAACCGCCAGAAAATAAAAGGAAAAGAAAGAGTGTGTGTGTGCGTGTTTGTGTTGTTGACCTTTGGTAGTGGGAGTTTGAGTTAGTGGGAATGGCCATGAATAATGGCGAGGGAAGTGAGGGAGGGGCATTGCAGAGGTTGCTTTACATGTGGGGTTACCTTCCCGGAGCTCTGCCGCAGAGGACGCCGCTCTTGACGCCGGTCGCTGTTAGGGTTCCGCTGTGTGATTACTCTTGGAATGATGTTTGCGGCGGCGGCTGTGGATTCGCTATTGCTATATCTGGTGCCTTACCTTTGTCACTGTTCCTTTGCGTTTGTTTTGATTTAAGAATTTGAGGCTTTGTTTGACCTGTGGTCTGGTCCCTTTTTTGTTTCTTAAAAAAAAATGGTTTGGGTTTAAAAATTGAGCAGATTTGGGGAAAATTGTTGAGCTCTGTTGATGGAAGGGTGAAGCAGTAACTCAATTCCGTTCAAAAGCTTGAGCTTCATTCTCTGTTTTTATTTTCACTGGAATCTCTTTTTTGGATAAAAATATTGGGTCAAAATTGGTCTTACTCCCTAAATTAAAAATAAATAAAATTTTGTATTCGAATTATTTATAATTAGTGACGTTACTCTCTCATTCTAATATCCTAAATGCTATAAAGGAAGATGAAATTCATCAATCATAAAAAAATACAAAATTTAAAATCATTATTTTTGAAATACAGGGTTTAAGACCAATTTTGACCGAAATTAAGGAATCTAATGTACATTTTACCCAATTTTTTTTTTTTTTGGGTTCTTTCTCTTAAGTGAAACAATCTCTCTGTGTCTTACTAAGCAGTGATTTTTGTAATTTTTTTTTATAATTTGGAATTTTATTAAATAAAGTATTGCTTTTGAACTTTAACGGGGTCTTTTTTGTTAGGTTGCTTAAATGCTGAAATCTAAGGAGATGAGTTTGTGAGGCATTCACTCCTGCTTCACTTGAAGACTGTTTTTTCACTTATTGTTACTAACAATCTCTTGCCCCTGCCCCTCATTCTCATGGAATACGTTGTTGTTCTTCCTTGTGTTGATTTTGTTCTAAATAATTTAAATGACTGTATTTGGGGTCAAGGCCACATTTTTTCTTTGTTTATTTATTTTTTAATGTTTGTGTGTTAGACCATGCATCCCTCTCTATTGTTTATTTTATTTTATTTTTTTTTGCCATTTTATTTGGATAAAGGGTTCATCATTACTCACGTGTTCTTCCTTAATCAGAATCAGGGAAGCTCATCACCTGGGGCTCAACAGACGATCTAGGCCAAAGCTATGTGACTTCTGGCAAACATGGGGTAATGCATTACTATTTAAAGAATAGAATGACCCTGATGTCACTCACTTTTTTTCTCTTGTTTCTTTGTTAACAAACTAACTTTTCTAGTTTATTTGTAAAGGAAACTCCAGAGCCTTTCCCTCTTCCAACTGAAGCCTCTATTGTAAAAGCTGCAGCAGGATGGGCTCATTGTGTTGCTGTAACAGGTAAGGTGGATTTCCTTACTTTGCCTGCCTGCCTGAGGGAAAAAGAAGAAGAAATGAGATGATGAGATTGAAAGGAGAATGCCTAAAATAAAATATAACCTATAGTTTTCTTTTTTCTAAATGGTTTTCTTATGTACATATTGCTTTAGTTAGTAACACATTCCAAATGAATTCTACAATATCATCGAATTGGGAAATAGTTTTGTCTTGTCCATTCAGCAAAGTTGGCTTTCGAGTATCACCCTACAAATATGTTTTGCTTTTCTTTTACAGAACATGGAGAAGTTTATACATGGGGATGGAAAGAATGTATTCCCTCTGGGAGGGTATTTGGTGAACCATCTACAGGGGTAAGTCTTGAAAAAGACGTGCCAGGAAGGCATAGTCCGTTGTCAACAGAGCAAGGTATGTTTGACCTCTTTACAATGACCACTTTTGTACCGCTAGCTGTCCCTCCCAAGGAGCGGTCTAAGCAAGCCAAGGTGCATCAAAAAAGGAGTGGGGGATATATGATAGAATCTTTGCAACCTGAAAAGAAAGAAGAAAAAAGTTTTATGGCCCTCATTCCCCACCTGGATGTACTGCCTCCAGTGATCCCTCCCTGGGGGGGGACCATGTGCCCTCGGTATTCGTGACTGATGTAGACTTCTTTTGCAATAGTGAGCCCTCGTTCTCAAGGCTCAAGATCTACTGGAGGTACTGCCTCCAGCAACAGTGGAGAAGAAAGTACAAAGCGGAGGAGAGTGTCTTCAGCAAAGCAAACAGCTGAAAGCTCGCCATCCAGTGATGATAGTCTGACAGCATTTCCGTGTCTTGTCACACTAAATCCAGGGATAAGGATAGCTGGTGTTGCTGCTGGTGGACGCCATACACTAGCACTGTCAGGTACAGGATCTTGTTATAGACTATTTTTAAACCTAAGTCTAAGATTTTATGTATGTTATTTTCTTCCCATTGTGTAACATGGTTTAGTTGAAGCATCAACCTTGATGTCTAAGACTTAACATTGACTCTTTTCTGAGAGTTTCAGATACAGGACTGGTGTGGGCTTGGGGCTATGGAGGTGAAGGGCAGCTTGGTTTGGGTTCCAGAATACGTATGGTTTCTTCTCCTCATCTTGTTCCTTGTATTGATTCCTCTTATTATGGTAAAGATAGATCTGCTACTCTGGCTCGAGTAAGCATGGGTTCAGAAGGACAGAGTTTTAGAGTTCCTGGAAGTTACATAAAGAGAATTGCTTGTGGAGGTCGACACAGTGCAGTAATTACAGGTACGTTTGTGTCAATCTATTTAGCAACTCAACTGGACCACCTGCATTTTAGTTACTTTGAAGAACCTAAAATGAAAATATCTTTATGCTTTGTTTATAATGTTGCAATTTACCTACCTGGTGTTAAATGTTGTGCTTAGTGGTTTTTAGAAGGAGAAGACTGGTTTCTTAATGGATGGAATGGACTGGCCAGGAATTATATGATTTGGCAAGAAGGAGAAATAATATCTTAACAAAAGATCCATAAACTTAAGGAAAATATTTATAAATAGTGTTGTTTTTCTGGATACTAGATTAGTAGTTAATTTTTACTAGAAACTTGCTTACTAAGCTTATTTTGTTTCCAAAATTTCTTATATGTTATCTTTGGTTAATTCGTATGTACTAATATTGGAATATCTATCTGTTGAGCTGACAGATGCTGGAGCCTTGCTTACTTTTGGTTGGGGACTCTATGGACAGGTAAAATTTAAAGTGAACTGGGATATTATTTTGTACTATTGCAAGTTCATATTCTATTTAGCAATGAAACTTGCTGAATTTGTAAATATATACTGTCACCAGCATATTCCCAATTTATTTTCATGGCTCTGTAGCAAAGGCTTTTGATGTATTGGGTATGTATAGCAGATCAAACTTGCAGAGCTTTCCCTTTTTAGCAATTTTTGTCAGTGTCTATTGTAAATGAAATCTTCTATGTGTGCTAGCCAGTAGTTTGCATGCATGATTCCTAGACCCTAATATTAGAAAATCCCATTCTGATTCAGTATTCTTGTTAGCCACTGAACTTAAACCCTCTTTTGTCCAACTCCTTTGGCATTGAATTTATTTTCACAAGAAATTAGTTTTGCCTTTTTTTTTCAGCCATTTTATCATTCAGATCTTTTCAGATAATAGGGTGACCCATGATAATGAGGAGCACACCATGCTCAGAATTACTTCACTTTGCATGTCATGTCACCAACATCCACCTGTTTATTTTGCAATCTAATACTTCCTTGGAACAGTGAAAATGTGAAGTGCAACTCGTACCTGATTAAAATTGTGCTTTGACTTGCCTGAGATTGTGGGAATATTTATCGTACCCATGAACCCAACTAAATTATACTACACTTGGTTGAAATATATTCATCTATAGAACTGCTTGGATACTGTCATCCCTTAACCATTCTTAAGGATCAATCTGTAGGTAAAGTAGAATATGGTGGACAAAAGCAATGTAGATGTTGAAGATGTGGTTCACTCTAACGAGGAATTATCTATTCTATTCCTATACAATATTTTATCTTTCTTGTCACCTGCTGGTCAATTCATGCTTATGCTCATTATACTCTGTTCATGTCATCTTGTTTTTATCAAGTGTGGGCAAGGAACTACCGATGATGAACTAAGCCCAACTTGTGTATCTTCCTTATTGGGTATCCACATAGAGGGAGTTGCTGCAGGACTGTGGCATACAGTCTGTACATCTGCTGATGGTGATGTGTATGCATTTGGCGGGAATCAGTTTGGGCAGCTGGGAACTGGTGCTGATCAAGCTGAGGTATGTCATAATTAGTGCCATCCCATAGATTCCCCATGTGGTTTGTTGCTAAAACAAAACATAATTACTAGATTATATCAATCACCAGTGTACTGTGATTGTGCATTCATCATAAATATTGATGTCACTGAAAGACTTGTTAAGCATGTTATATTGACAATTCTATTAGTTGAGGCACTCTGTGGTTTCAGTTTTTTAAGCGTGAACTTCAATTTTGAAGCAGACTCTTCCAAGACTAGTGGATTCTCCAAGTTTGGAAAATTTGCATGCAAAGAACATATCTTGTGGTGCTCGTCACACTGCTTTAGTAACTGGTATACCATCCTATAAACACTGTAGACCTGCTTATGTCATTTTCATAGCTGCTAATCAAGTTATGCTTCCATTATTGAAGTCATTTAATGCATCTCTAAACACTAGAATTAAATACATGTTTGATGTCTCGGAGGTGGATCTGTTAGGAACCAAGAATTAGAAAGGGAAAGAAAAGGAAGATTTTATTGAATTAGCAGAAAGAAAAGAACAAAAAATAGGAGAGAAAACTCTCCTCCAAGGATTTCCCCTTCACAAAGGATTTCTCCTTTCACAAAGAGCTAAGGCTCAATCTCAAAAATGACAACAATTCCCCTCTCTCCTATCCTTCTTCCCCTATTTATATCTACTAAACCCTCTAACTAACTAACTCATTAATAGTCTAGCTACCTTAACTAACTCTCCATTTTCCTTATATCCTAACAATACACCCACTCCTAAAAACCAACCTTGCCTTTAAGGTTGGAATAAAAAACTGGAATTGTACACTGAAATGACACACTTCCTCAAGTTTTCTCTAATTGTTGAAAGGCAATTGAACCCATTGTAGTTTTGCTAGGAACTACCACTACCCCTGCGTGCAAACTCTGGTCTAGTGGCTTTGATGGTGGTGGGGATGAGGCTGGACTCTGTATAACTTGAGTCATCGTGACTGTCTTTGTACATCCCTTCTACCTTGGTTCCATTGCCAAGCTGTCATCTATAGACACAACAAAGTTTAATGGTAAAGGCTCACCCAGCAAGTTGAAATTCCAAGATTCCAATGCCATTGATGTTCTGACCACCTTCATGATTGAATTTGGGTCCAACAGTGATTTCTGTTTCATCATAACAGTCTTTTATGAAAATTTGGATTTTGAAAATAACAAATATTGGTTGCATCACCACCTTCAACTTCCTTCTTGAACAACTACTCTATCACTGGGTTCTCGAGGAAAACAAGCTCCTTTGGCTTCAAGGATTTTGATGATTTCCCTAACTTGATCTCATTCAACACTTCATTGTATTGTTCTGTTTCTAGTTCTTGATGTAACACATAACAAGATGTTCGTCTTTTGTTTCTCCTTCTGTGCAACCACCAAAGGCAGCTAACTGCACCTTTCTTGTCTAAGAATGAACCTCAGTACTATTGCAGCATTCTGACTCACTCCCTTCCATGGTTGTATGGGAATCGATCTCCTCTCAAATGATTTGCTTATTTATGATCTTGCCTTCCAACATGCTGTCTTGTGTCTGCATACACCTTTCCGGTCACATCTTGATCTCTTTTATTCCCTCCATCTTCTTGATGTGAGAGGGATGTGTCTCCACCCTTTTACCATCTTTCACCTTTTTCTCTTCAAGAATGATTTCTTGATTCTTCATTATCTTGGGCAGTTTATGCTTCAATTTTGAAACGCTGACCTTGTAAGAATGATACTGCAACCCATGCAAATTGTCTGCCTCCCTCACAAACACCTTCAATGGCCCATCGAGTTCTAGTTTCATTTCTTGATTCTTCACCAACCGCTGCAAAAATTGCTTAAGCTCCAATACATTGTTGGTCCTTTCTTTCAATAACTCTCTGGAAGTCTCCAATTCTTTGATGCATGCTGGCCTTAGCAATCCACCCAATAGGGTCTGCCCCCACAAAAATTGGCAGCTCCCCCTTCTTGGCCCAAATCTGTGGTTCCTCCAACTCTAACAATGGCTCTCTCTCAAAGATTTGGGAAGTTGGACCAATTGTTAGGAACTAAGAATTAGAAAGGAAAAGAAAAACATTTTATTGAATTAGTAGAAAGAAAAGAACAAAAAATGGGAGAGAACTCTCCTCAAGGGTTTCCCCTTCACGAAAGATTTCTCCTTTCAAAAAGAGCTAATGCTCAATCTAAAAAATGACAACAATTCCCCTCTCTCCTATCCTTTTTTCCCTATTTATATTTACTAAACCCTCTAACTAACTAACTCATTAATAGCCTAGCTACCTTAACTAACTCTCCCTTCTTATATCCCAACAGGATCCCTTTTCTAACGATAGAATCTGGAAGGTTCCGTAGATGAAACACTGAGCAGTGAGCACTTAAAATATTCCCACTTGTTTTATAATCATTCTTCAGTGTCTGCTGCCCCAAGTTTGGTGGAATAATGAATATCCTGTTGCCAAGACAACTGGGCAGAAATTTGTGGAAAAACAACAGGCTTTTATGTATTTGTCAAAACTTTGGGATGCCAGTGCTACTGTGAAGATGAAAAAAATCTCTAGTTATGTGAATTCCACAATGACAATGGTGCCTAGTCAAAATGAACAATCCTTGGAGAGGGTTTTTCATGAATGGGTCAAATATAGTCACTGTTTTAGCCAAAGCTCACCTGATGTAAAACTTGCTATTACAATGCAACCGAATAAGATTGCTAGCAGCCTTCAAATTCACATAGTACATTACTGTTCTTACTTTTACTTTTACTTTTGCAATAGTCATCGGGGACTTGTGCACAATTAATGCTGATTTTTTTTATTGGCAATTAAAAACACATGTAAATTGCATGCCTATTCTTAAAAGATTCTAATTAGTTCTCTTTCTTTTGTTTCTGTTCTTCAAGAGGGTGGAAAAGTTTTCTGCTGGGGATGGAACAAATATGGACAGGTGCTTATATCACACTACAGTTTTCATTTGTATCTTTTTATTTTACATTTTAAACAACGAACGTTATTGGAATTTCCATCTGACTGTATTTATTTTAAGTGTGGAATTGTGTTGGGTATTAGTAACATTCTTGTTGTGGAATCCGACTGTTCTAAGTTGTGATTTATGGGTGTGATAGCTTGGCCTTGGGGACGTAATTGACCGTAACATTCCTTCTGAAGTCACCATTGAAGGTTGTGTCCCTAAAAATGTTGCTTGTGGTTGGTGGCATACTCTTCTTCTGGCTGAGTCCCCTACTTGATGTCATGGTATCAGAGGCTCTTGACCAAATTTTGTTAGTTAGCGGTTCTTTGGAAAGGCAATGTATATGTACATACAGTAGTGGTATACATATGCGTACGTATCTGTATTGTTCCATGAGGTGTGAATAACCATGGGACTAGCTCTAGAATTTAGCACCACCGAAGAGCAATATCTGGCTTGGAAGGAAGTATTTGGTCCTTTCCACCTATGTAACATTCTTAACCATTTGTATATTTTATTTTTTTTGTATAAACTGTCCAATATAAGTATATGCACTGGAAGCTAGTATGCTAGCATGTAATAGTTGGGTAGGTCTAAATGTAATCCTTCAAATTAGTATATATAACCATATTTCACCCAACCCAACTTCCTTTTTGTTATTTAGTATTTGGACCATAAAATCATTAAAATACACGATTTGATATCATTCATAACATTTTGCTTTCGCTAAATTGCTATTCACTATTCATCCTTTGAATATAAGTTAGCCTAGTTAGTTTTGATAAGACGGGGAACTAAATTCTGTTGGTAACCTTATTCTTTTCCTCTTTTTCTTTCCTAGCTAGTTTATTGACATGTCATTATTGAAAAGGACTTAGTTGTCATAGAGGATGAACAATAAAAGCATAATTTAAAATTTAATTATGTTATGATACAATCACTGTTGTAAAGGACTGACGATTGACCAGATAAACAAGCTTTTACTACCATTCCCCATTTAACCGAATCAATTTAAAAAGTCATTCAACCAGAGAAATCAATTGAACGAAACAATTTTCTGTCTTGGATCAAATTCTTTTTTTCTTTAGAATCATGGGATCAAATTCAAATATTGCATGTCGACAAAATTATAGTTTTTTTTTTTTAACTTTTTTGTCATGGACTCTTTAAACTTCCATAGGCCCCCAAGATTGACAAACGACTACACAAAGAAAAACTATCTTCTATTGGAACTTCCTCAACCATCATTTTGGGCCAATAGTTTTTTTCTGAACTAAAATAAAACATGCAGCAAGATGCAATACGAAGGATTTTCTTTCTTATATTTAGACGAAAGTATGAAGAATTTTCAACAAAACTAGAATGGAGAACAAAAATTGGGATAGTATGGTTAACTTTTTCCTCTAATATATTTTCAAATTTTGTCATCCGCTATATGTAAAGGTGGTTTTTCTTTTTGGTGGAAAACAAAACATAACAAGTAGGAATCATTCCATGAAAGCGAAGCTGGGCCTAACAGTCAATTAGCTCTCAGAGAAGATGCTCTCAGATCCATATTTCTGGTACTTCTCCAATTTCACAGTCAATGGCTTTAATAAGGCTGTCTTAGACCATAAATTGGGATTTCCTTATCACATCATCGTTTGAGAGTGATATATTGTTTAGCTTATAAGACAAAATTGCGGTTTCCAATTTGCAACTGGTCACTAATCACTATTCATCAACGAACGGGAAATCACCCATATACATACATAATATGATAATATTTTAAAAGTGGAACTATCAATTTGAGGAGACCATAAAAAAATGGGTAGCCAAATAAATTGCCCTGAATAGTGAATATTATTGCTCAACCTTCCATTCAAGGTTGATAGATCTTAACAGTTATCGAATATTCCCCTTCATTAATTCAACCTAGTATTTATGGTTGACATCATAGTAGCTGGATCTTGATCTTGCCGCACACTAGTTTTAGTAATTGCTCTTAATCAAAATCTAGTAGGTGAGGTAGCTAATATCAAAATAACTTCTGTTGGACAGTGTTTGTCAAAGGGTCAAAACCTTTTCTTTCATATATATAAAATAATAAATTATAAGAAAATATAACGTTTGATACTATTAATATACTTCTACCTTAATTTTTTGTGAAAATATTTAATATATTGATTATTTAGTCAACATTTAAAAAAAATGTTCCTAAGATCCAATAAAAAAAATAATCATATAAATGTGGCGTGTATAATGTTTAAATTAGTATATAGTTTGTTTTTCTGATTTGTTTAAATTATATTATTTTTCATGTCATTGCATGGAAATTTAATAATATAGAAAGAGAATATACAATTATATTCTTTAAAAAGTGTAAATAGAAAGATTCATTATATTATGAGCTGTAGCAATATTCATAAATACATATATATCTTTGACAGCCAATAATTTTCCATGCACGTGATATGCAATGTTTACATTTGTTTGGATAAGAAGGCTTAGGAGAAGAAACATTAATTGATTTATAACGTAAGAGTTGGATAACATGAAGCAATTGGAGTGTCCAATTTTGGAAGTGGATATCAATCCAAGCACTGAATTAATTGCTGGCATATGGGTTAGATTACTTAATTGGAAAAAGAGCAATGTTGGCTTTGCAACAGAAGCATTTTAATAATACTCCATCACTGCTTATCGGCGCCATCTGTGGGTTGGGAGGCTCTAATTATCAATTTACAGTACACTTTTTACGTACAAGTTTAATTTCTACCACATAAGTGTCCTGTCGTTTATCTCATAAGTCTCGTCTTAAAGGTTTTTTTAAACATATTAAGAAACATTAATAAATAGATAAAATAATAATAATAGCTTTATCAAATTAATTTTACTATTAATATTTTATTAAAAAATTAAAATTATTATATTATTTTTTTTATATATCTT
>JAMLFT010011122.1:0-11322 GCA_026544285.1 Pachyrhizus erosus
TAATTTTATTAATATAATATTTAAAATTAATTATTAATTTAAAATAAAATTAAGTAATAAATAGAACATTATTGTTTAATATTAAAATTATCAAAATTAATATTTAATTATTAAAATTATATATAAATAACACTGTCAATCATTTAATTTTTTTATATTAAATATAGAAGTATAGTTAAGAGTATTAAAGTTGATTATATTAAATGATTATTATAAAATTGAATGATGGATCTAATAAATAGAAAATTTAAAATGCATTTTACTATATAATATAATGGTATACAATAAAAGAAGCATCGGTAGCTATGAAACAAGTGTTTTGAGTCAGCAACTTGCTTGTTTATCGTATGGTTAGTTCATATTAGTTGTTTTGGCCATAGCAATCAGAATGTTTCTTTTATTTGACCCAACTCACAGTGCAAATTGCGAAACCATATTTTATTTCAAGTCACTATCCGGACATTTTTCCTTACGATGCAAATGCCCTTTGAAGACTTTAACAATAAATTAACCTTAAAGACAGAGAACATTAAATAAAATAAATTTTGATGACTTTGCCAGGAAGCAGACAGCTATTAAGGTGCTTATTCCATAACGCAAGATAATGATGCTTTGGCGTTTTTTTCTTTTTTTATGCGTCACAAGCCAAATTAGTAACCTTTATAATAAAATGTGATTCTTCTATTTTATTGAGAGAAATAGATTATATCGTCTTTTTTTTTTTTTTTTCTAAAGTTAGCACTTAATCAAGAACTGTAAATTGTCCAATTGAGATTACTAAAAGAACCATTAAATCTAATAACAAATATTTATACCTTTCAATCTTGCCCCTGTAAAGATAATAAATTGTCTATTAGGATGATCAAGGTTTGATCATAGTAACAAGTAGGTCATATAGTGAACATAGTCGAGTAAGCCTTAAACAAATACAATACTCAAGCTAATTTGTATTTGTCAATAAGTTAAACTTATAATTTGACTAGGACAATTAATTTATTCCTTTACATAATTAAGGTATAATAAGTATATTTTTCTTTTACACATGAAAAAGATACAACACACATTATCATTAAAAAAAAGGTAAGAATCGTTATAAGTGTAATGAAATAGATTAAAAATGATAAAATTTAACTTCCTAAAATGTGTAATCATTATTCTTAAAGGTTTATTTGCAGTAATTCATATAAGTTTTTTAGGATATAACAATAATTTTTTAAATAAGTCTAAGACTACTGAACTAGCAAGCAAGAAATAAATCCAAGAATCTGAGAGAGAAACAAAAATTAAGTACAAAAAACATTGTTTAAAAGAGGTCTCCATATAGAGTCAAATATGAAGGCAAATGTTAGAAAAATAACCGTTTGTAATTAAAATATTAATAAAATAAAATAAATAAATAAATAACAATTATAAACGATAAAATAATTTGAACTTTGGAACAAAAAAGTGTTGAACTTTAATTTCAAAAAAGAATGTTATTAAAATACAATATAAAAATTATGTCATTCATGATTGCATATGCAGGGAGAAAATTGACAAAATTGCATTATCAATAGTCCATGAAGCTCAAATTCATGCACACGAAACTTTCACCTCTTATTAACTTTATAAGCCTATATCACAAATTGATATATAAATTAGAGAGACAAAACTATTATAGGTAATGTGAGACTTTTCCTTTTGAAAAAATCTTCAAAAAATATAACAAGACAATTAGAAGAAACACTATAAATAGGTGAAATTCTCCTTGATCATGATAGGTCATGCATTATAGAGCTTACTAGATTTCTTAAGTTGTTAACTGACTTTAACATAAACATAAGTATAATTCTTCACTAATCCCTTTGGTAGTTCATTTGAGGAAACATCTAATAAGAACAAATATCTCCTATACTTAATACAAGTCATGTTGATGATCCCATAATAAAACAAATAAATAGTTCTAATAGTTCATGCTTTGAGCCTATTTGATGATCTCTTCCTCTATTAGAGTCACAGTTGTGTTACATTGGATAAAAATGAACATGTTGAACAATATACAATTAATGAGAATTCATATATTTAATGTGTTAAGACTTTAGGTTGAATGTGATGCCTAATTTTATTTACATGATTGATTTATGACTTGTTGATGGAGATCTCTTGAGTTAGACTAGGTGGTGCAACCACATGATTGACGGATGATGTGTTTTACCTTTCTTATTTCATAATATCATATTATCTTATAAAAAAAGTAAAAAAAAAAAAAGTTAAGATTAATTAATTCATTTTTATAAGATTTGTAAAATTTATATAAATATTTTTTCAATTGTAACATGATAAGAGACAATGTGGAAAAAATGAAAGAAAAAAAGAATAAAGAGAAAGAAAAAATAAAAAGGTTATTTTTTTCTTTTATTATTTAGACAAAGAAAAAAGATTAAAAAAATTATCTTGTTTGATTAGCAAGAAAAATGTGAGAAAAAAATAATCATATTATAAATTTTTTGTAAAAAAATGCTAGTAACACTATATCTTATACTCTTTTTAGTATATTTTGTAATTAAGTAAAATTTATTAAAAATTAATTTTGATAAATTTTACTATTCATCAAATGACGTTCTTCTTATTGTAAGTGATACATTTATAAAAACAACAAAAAAGTGTCAAAAGATTTTGACTTAATTATACTTTTTATCTTAATTTTTTAATTTTTAACATATTTTATCGATAACAATTTAATTTGACATATTTTATTCTTTAGTTTTAACAAACTTACAAATTTTATTTTTTATCATTTATTTATTAATTGACTAACATATAATTGATGTGATATATTAATAAATTATACTTTTTTATTTCTAGCTTAGTACTTTTTGACGAATTTTATTTTAATTTTTAATTTTTAACAAAATTTATCTTTAATTTTTTACTTTTTGATCAATTTGACTCTCAATTTTTATTCTTGTATCAACTTGTCATACAAAAGATAAAATTTTCACTTTTTTTTTTTAAAAAATGGAATAAAATGTACTAAATAAATTTATTAAAAGTCAAATTCATTAAAAAAAATAGAAAGTCAATTAACTGGAAAAAAAATTATAACTTTCACAAATTTTACGAAGGTCCTAAATTTATTAAAATGAATGTTCGAATATTAATTCACTCGTAGATTTGTTGCACGATTAATAATTATTCAGTGGTTGATGACGTACATGCGGGAATGGAAGAATATCTATTATTTAGTTTATTGTTATAGCTTTAAAAAGGAAATGGGGTCTGAATAAAACCACAGAACACATTATTGTCTATCATACATCAAACAACTACCAAAACTATGCTAGAATATAATAACTATCAAGTAAAAAAATTTACAAACATGAAAATTTGTACTCTTATAATTTATTTATTTTCTTTGGATTTGAAGATAATTATCCTTGTTAGATTATCGTGTAATGTTTAGTTGACACCTAGTAAGGAACTGTGAAACTAATAAAATATGCTACCATGTGTTTACTTTGAGCTTGTTATCATTGATTGGATGCTTAAAAGGAGATGCCCACTTCCTCCATAATTTGCTCTCACGAGCTTTAGTGGATTAAGACATGTTCAACTAGTACCTATTATGCTAACTCCTTTTGGAAATATAAAACAAACCACATGGGAAGATAGATACTTCGGGGACACACACATAGAAGCCTTGGTAAAGTTGGGTGTGGAATTCATCAAGGGCAGGAGCTACTTGTATAACTTCAGAAGGCCTAAACAAGAATCTATTCATGCTTTAACTTAGCTTTTCACATGATTGTTTGAACTTTGGAATCTTGGGATGCTATTGTTGCATCTTAAATTCGCAAAAGCAGATATATAATGTAAAAGATCCGTAAGTATCTACTTTTTGTCGTGAGAGAATTTATTTGGGTTTGGCACCCCTTCACTAAGCATATATACTTTTATGTTAATGACCCTGTAGGAGAATAGGAGAAGGGTAGAAAATGAAAGCCCTTGGTTTTTTATTTATTATTATTATACATTAGAGAATGCCCCTTGAAAGTTAGTTTTTACTTATATCGAGTAAGAGTGTAATAATCTTTAATAATCAATCATGATTTTGACGTATTAAACAATCTTAAAAATTAATATAATTAATTATACTTATTCACTATAAGTTATAGCCAACAGGTCTACATAATTGGGGATTCAAGTGAGTATAATATAACTATTTGGTACAGCTATGAAATTGTAGACGGAAAAAATGGTTCAAGAGGCCAATTCATATGCTCACCCTCCAACTAAGTGTATTGTTACTTCCCTTCAAAATAATGCTCTAACAGAAAGCCATAATCCTCCAAAAAGGGTTTTGTCACCACCTGATGGCGCAATTTCTTGTTCGTTTCAAAGGAGCAGACGCATTAGAAAAAAGATAAAACCGTCGTTGGATTCGATAACAAGAGCATAGTTAATTGTAATACAAGAAAGCCCTCTTTATGCATTGTTTATCTGATGCGATGTACTATATAATATAAAATAGCCGATTAGTCATTACCTGTAATTAAACAAAAAAAATCCCTTTCTCCATTTGCAACAAAAAATAATTTATCCCTCATAAGAAGTATGTATATTATACTAAATTAACAATAGAGTTGAAATAGAAATTATTCATGTTATTTTCATAAGGAATATGTATATTACACTAAATTTAGTATCATATTTCATACATTATTGATTTAGTGTCATTTATTTTCTAGTATAACGATAAATTGAACCATCAAACTTCAACAAGAGGAGGAGTAGGGTTTTTTTTTTTTTTTTTCCTACTAATTTTTCTAATCATGTGATGGGTTGTCGATTTGCAGTACTCTTGTTATTGGCAAAAGTAGTGCACTAGTATTGAAATGATTAAACTTTATCATGCAACAAGACAAGAAGCTGTAAACAAAATAGAAAAAAAGACAAAGTTAACATGTCAAATCTAATCCAACAACTAATGCTTTCCTGTATAGACCGGAAGCACAACACAATGCTATTTTATGATTTTTAATTTTTTGTTGAAGATGCTATTTTATGAGTTTAGTTAAATGACAAGCAGCAACTTCGAACCTTTTCCTTTCACATGTCCTTTCACTTTTCTACGAGCTTTTGACTTCAATTCCATTACGCTGAAAACAAGTTCGTTTAGCTGGTGTAATCCATTATGGTACCGAACCAATATTCTGTAGTGTTTGATTGCTTTACAAACAAAAATTAGTTTAATTTAATGGACCAGCACAAGGACAAGAAACTATGCAAAAAGTATACAGAGTTTCATTAGACAGTGTTTGGTTGTTCCTGATAGCGGGGGAACATTCTCCTTTAAACCAGACTCATAATAATTAGTCCGCAGCGGAATCTTCCAAATTCATTGGAGAATAAAACACTCCATACTCGTTCAGTTGCTTTAAGGCAGGGAAAAGTGGCATCCTCAGAGAGAGAAAGAGAGTGAGAGGCTCGTCAAATATATATATATTTTTTTTAAAACTAAATATTTTTCTATTAACAATGCCACTCTGCTACCTAGAGTCAATTCCTGGTTTGCTTTCAAGGGCTTGTTCTATTTATGCACTGAAATGGGTATGCCAGATTGCTTTCTGATTCTCTCTTCTCTATCTAATGGATTCGTGCTGTCTCGCAGCTGAGCATGCATATCTACCCTACTTTCTTTCTGTGCTGGTTTTTGTATGGTATTTTGATTGATTCTCAGGATACTAGTGATTGCAATCAAACTCTGGGTTTCTTACACTTTCAGTGATGGGAAGTAACTGCAGAGGAAAGGATGGTGAAGGCACTTCTGGTGTTAAACAGGAAGAAGAGAACTATGACTACGAACAAGACATGAAATTTCTACCGCCTGAAGCGCTTTATTGCAATACCAATGGATTCATAGATCCACATGGCCTTGGACCATATGGGCCACCATCTCCCTTGCTCATACAACCCCAGGTCAGAGTTAGATGATCCTTTGTTAATTTCTTTTATTGAACAAAAATTATGGGGTTTATGTTTTTTTTATTTTTTCTCTCTTTAAAAAAAAATAAAATGGATAGGTCATGTTTAATGTTGCAGTTTTATACAGTGTATCCATTGTATGATGGTTTTAGTTTTAAGAGGAGAAAGAAAGAACTTCGATCAAAGCAGAGATAAGTAAGCATCCTATGAAAGTGGGATGCTTCTCAGCCTTCTCTAGACTGCTTTTACCGTTTAACAGCGATTTGTAGAATGGTACAACTAAAGTCGGATTTTAGGTTACTAGGCAAAGATCGGAGTAATCTTTCAAGTGTAGCAATATAAGGTGGATTTACTCTTTCGAATACAGCTATAATATTCTAGGGAATTGTTATGAGATGTATTGACTGAAGAAATTTCTTATCTGAGAGACTGAGACTTAATACATGCATGCTGTTGCAATTGCAACATTAGTTCACTCTCAGGTAATATGAATAAAAAATTATGCAATTACAATAAGGATCTAATGTTTTTAATCTGATGAAAAACTCACAAGTTAAGAGTTAGTGCCATTGAATGAAGCTATTGTGACAATAAATATCTTGAGGGGCATAACACAATGAATGTTTACGTTGAAATACCAAATTTAAAATGCCTGTTTTCAAGGTCCCTGTGGTTGCCATGCCAAGACCTGTAGCGGTAGCGCAACCCCTGCCACAAAATGGATATGTAGAATCTGTGATCCATGAAAGGTTTAAAAGTATGAGGATCACATGGAACCATACAGCCACGAATGTTGCTATTGCAGGATCATGGGACAACTGGGAGACCACGTAACCATCTGCATACTTTTACATTCCAACTATACTTGTTTCTTTTACTTCATCTTGTGATACGAATCATATGATAAACTTTTTCCTTGTCCTGTCAGGGAGCCCCTGCAGAGAGTAGGTCAAAATTTTGTCATTGTTAAAACACTCCCGATAGGTATCTATCATTACCGTTTCATTGTAGATGGCTACTTGACACATGCTTCAGAGCTCCCATCGGCTTCTGATGATTCAGGTTATGGCTACAATATATTGGATTTGCAGGTAATTTCATGGTTTGCTTTATTAGTTTATTTTTCAGGAAATGCAGATTATCTTGTCGATTGCATCTTAACAAGTGTTATCTTTTACTATAACCTTTAACACGATCATCAATTCAGTTGACAGTTTGACTTTATTTTCAGACCTTGTTTGCTTATGCCTAAGGACAATATTTCTTCAGCAGAACTTCAATCTTGTACTAAATCCATTTAGCCACATGTTTAATCATTATTGTAAAAAATTTGTTGACTGGTGAGGAAACTATAGTACTATGTCTGAGTGGATAGTCCCATACTAAACTTCTAGAATAAAGCTACCTTATTGGCACAGAAGTAAACTTTCGTGTGGTATGTTCGATAGAAAATTGCTACATTACTGTCCCAACCTTGTTGGATAATTGCTCGGTGCTTTCGCGAAGATTGAGCAATATCTGTCTCCTTTCCAATTTCACTAATACTAGGTCTGAGTTATGACTGACTTCACTTACTATGTGATACAAGGAGTACCGGTGAGTTTCAGAATACAAACATTCAATTATTAAACTGAAACCTGTCCCGCTAGTTGGCAGAGTATATTGTTTAAATAAAAACTGTATAACAACTCAACAATGGGAGTTGGGTCTAGTAGAACTGTAGTAAGAGCTAATCTAATGGAATATTGTTCCTGCGGCCATTGTTTTGTACACATAGTGCACATACATTTAAAAACGTCTTAAAAGTACCTTTCCTCTAGTTATTATTACGAAATATAATTATATTTTCGGTTGCATATAAGAATCCTGGTGTATTTTAACCTTGCAACATGTTAACCTAAACCGTAAGATGATTATGTTTATAAATGGTGATGATAATATACCTTGTCCTTAATTTCCTCTTAAATGATCTCCTACTGAAGTATAACTACTGCAGGGGTGGACGTTTTGAGATCATATGAGCAGTATGAAATAGAACACATGCAAGTTCAGAGTGTTAAATTGTAACTTTTGCCAGTTTAGATGATTTCACCAGTCTTCTATCCCTTGCTAGAAAATTTTGTTTACACATTAGCATGGATTGCTCTCATTCAAGTGTATCGAGTGAATTAACATCCCAGAAAATGGTCATAACTTAACTCGTGCTTTTCATCTATATATGCTTATTCAGCAGCCCTCCGCCCCACCTTTTCCTGGCCAAAGAAAATAATGAAAGTCTGACGGCATGCATTTTCATTTTTCTATGTCCTTTTCTTTACGCTTATAGTAATTAGTATTTGAACATAATTTCCTTTTGTTTCTTAAAGATAGTCTCACCTAGCTTCATGATTAACCATTTTTACAGGATTATATCCCAGAAATACTTGCAAACTTATCCGATTTTGAAGATCCTCCATCACCACCATCGAGTTATGATAACACATACTTAAATGAAGAGGAGTTCAGCAAGCCCCCACCAGAATTACCACCGCAACTACCAGTGGCAATAAGAAATGAGGCTTCATCCTCAAGTGGTAGTCGTCTTGTCCCTAGGCCCTCGCATCTGGAACTGGATCATCTATACATTCACAAAACTGATAGAGATCAATTTGTGGCACTACGATCAACTTATAAGTTTCAACACAAATATATTACTGCGGAACTATACAAGTCCCTGAGCAGGGAAAGATGATGAAGCCTTATGATTTTTGCCTGCTATTAAACTTGCCTCGTTTAAGCGGTCTTTATGAAAACATTTGTTAAGGTCATTAATCTAGTGTGTAGAAAATTGATTGGAATAGGTAAATGAAAAATCGCTTTCCGTGTAAAAAACTTAAGGGAATATTATTTTATTCTGGCAGTCCTCGGTCAATATATACAATACATATTCATAGTAGTTGACTGATTGTCCTGCTTACAAGGTCTTGCGTTTTGGAATTGAAAATGATTACTGCGCATGCTGTGATGAAGAACCAATGGTCACAAGGTCTAGCATATAATGGCTGATACTAACGAAGTATGACTTTATTCCCCTTTTCTCTGTTGTGCTCTCAGATAATGTCATCAGCTTCTGAAACCGGTCCGTTGCCAAAATGGCAAATGCCAGGTTCTATCATGGTTAATTCGGATGGTTGAACATACATTAATACCCATTTAAATGCTTTAAAATAAGGGGCAGATATATAGAAGTGAAATTGGCTATTCCTCCCCGGGCGATAGCTAAATTTGACACCTAAATGTACATACTATGTATAGCAGTAGCACCACTGGTATGCATCTGACATCTGAGTATACACCTTCGTTATGTGGCGAGTATCCTCTTGTTTCCATCACTTTCTACTTCTGATAAATGAGACTAACCTTTTATTCATATTGGTTAAAATTGCGCAGACCATGCAACATTTCTTTAGTTTTACTCGCACAAATTCCCATCTCTAAAAACAACAGAATGATCAGAGTCGTTACATCTGAATATTGCTAATATGATAGAGATGCCAACCCTTTTATGCTATTCTTGAAACAAGAAGCAGCGTAAAAAAATGCCCTTATTTATGCTTGATTATTAATTCTTCTCCTTTTCTTTTCAATATAAACATGAGCCATAACATTATGTCCGTACATATATGAAAAAGTAAAGAAATTATCTGCTCAAGTTTGAGAACTACAGGGCTTAAAATTCTTGAGAATTAACATGTGAAGAGGAGTAGACATCCAAGAGTTGTCTCATCGAACAGGTACCTTAATCCAACCATTTGCAAAAGCAATGGCCAAGATTACAAAAGGAGTTGACATACCAAATATGATAATGTAAGGGAGAGGGGTCTTCATGGGATTCTCTCCTTCCCTTTCTCCTGCTGTCTGCCAATACCTGCGCGCGCACAAAATCCATTTTGTAGTAATCACTATTCAATTAAAAAATAAAATAAAACGTTTGCTAGAAAGGCTTTGGGAAACATTAAACATACGTTATCAGAAAATTAAGGAAATGGAAAAATAAAACTTATGAAGCAAAAACTGGGAATTGTTACTGTTGCGGTTCTTCCTCTCTTGTTATGAATTTTTTCTTGCCTCCTTTCTTGGCTTGTTCATCTCCACCGCCTAACAGGATCAGATCCACATTCCTAAGTTTATCATTTCAACTTCATTTAATGGGAAATAGGATGGGATAATAATTACATAGATATATGTTACCTAATTTAGCATGAACTTTGACACCAGTAGTAACATTAGTTCTGGATGGAGAAAATGATGGTGATTTTGGCAGAAAGGAAGTTTTGAAGGAGAAGGGAGAAGATAGAGTGAGTTTGGCAGCCATGTTATTGTTGATGTTTGTGTGCTGCAATGTGATCCTCAATCCATCACATAAGTCTTCTCTCACTTTGGTTTGGATATTGTTGTGGACCCTACCCTTATCTAACCAGCTAATGACCTGGCGTCCATGCGGCCACTTCTTTATTGTAATTTTCCTCTTCTTCCTTTTTAGTATTTTAGATTGTAAAGTGCTTAATCAAAATATTTATTTATAAATAAATAAATAAATAGTTTAAATTTTAACACAAGATTTTTTTTAATTATTAATAAATTCTATTGCAAAAATTATTGATTAGAAATCACTCTATAAGGAAAATAAGAGTAGTCCTTCAGGTCTTAATGGCGCCCCCATGGCTTAACAGACCAATTATGACTATCTCAAATCCTTACTAAAGTGATTACTATCACAAAAGTTCAAAGGATCGGAAGCTTTCTGATACACAAGATCCTCAGACGAGGCGAGTGTAGAGCATACTTGCATCTATTTAAGGGGAGGAATAGTATAACCGATATGCTTCAGATTTTCAGAGAAGGAGAGTTTAGAAGGAAGACATTTTTTCTGATAATAAGACAAAGGATTTTTATTCCGAAATCGTCTGCCTTTCCAAAGGCCAAAGTCCTTTATATATAGAGGATACTTACAGACACTAAGACGTCATTGCTTACATCACTATGACATCATTGCTTACATCACTATTTTACATGACATCATTGCTTACATCATTATTTTGCATGATGTCATTGCTTACATCACATATTTTACATTATTGTTGGTCCCGGAGTTATCTTGAGACATGTGATAAGATTCTTCTGGTCTCCTTGCTTATTTGTCTGGTTCCGGAATTACTCGAGCCATGTGGTAGGATTCTTCTGGTCTCTGTGATGAGCTTGGAAGATCAGGATCAAGAGGCTTGTATTGGTAATGATTGATCTCACATAGATGACGGGCTAATTGGGTTTTATAGCTCTCATCTAAAGGATATTGATTAAAAGTTCCCCATAAATAAG
>JAMLFT010011123.1:0-11322 GCA_026544285.1 Pachyrhizus erosus
AAAAAATATTAATATAACATATTAATAATAACATGTTAACATAATAGATAATGTATCACTAGTCATAATACTAATATGTTAATAATGATACTAACATATTATTGCAACACATTTTTAATATTATATTAAAATATATAATATTACACTAACATGTTAATGTCATAGTACTAAATTAACATATGTATTAGTCTACAACACTAACATGTTAATGTTATGTTATCATTAACATGTTACTACAGTTATTTTTATTGAAAAATTAAGAATCAATTAATTTTAGATTAAAACTTTTAAATTTTATAAACATGAAAATCCAATGGATAATATTTTTTTAAAATAATACAATCATACAGGTGTAAGAACAAAAATGAATATAAACCTAAATAATATGGAACACGTTGCTTCCATGATCACACAGGTACAATGAAGATACCACAAATGAAAGAAGAGGCTCAAAATGTTTTTGCAGTGCCCACGGGTTAAATTATAAGTAACACTCGGTCCAACAAAAGGCAAGAGTATTCATTTACGAAAAATTAATATATAAAACATTACAAAAATGGCAACTGAACAACAAAAATTGTTATCAAGCTCGTCACTCTCTCCCATCTCTCAATTATTGTTCTCTCTTTTCTCAATTCGAAATATTGTAAGTCAGAGTAAGATGAGTTTATCTTGAAATGATAATTTGATACTTATGTATCATCGTACCTCTTAGAAAACAAAACATCAGAACTGTCTTTTCATCTTAAAAGGAGTGTAAAAATGAAGTTTTAAAAAATAACTATTTCTTTCGATTATATTTACACGTAAAATTACTATATTAAATTATATTATTATTTTGATTTTTATTCTATCAAGTTATTAAACATATTAAATTAATATCAATATATCGTTAATTCAAATAATATCGTATTCAAATTTTTTAAACAAGATTTTGAATTTGAGTCTTATAAATGTTAGTAAATATTTTATATTAATATTATAATAAAAATATATATAAAAAATTAATAATTAATATAAATAATTACTTATCTAAATAATTGAATAAGATTGTGTAATTAAAAAAGTACCATAAAAAATAAATATAAAACTCTTCAAAAATTAAAAAATGAATTTATTTTTAGAGTGAAAAATAAAGATACTTTTAATGTTATTTGGACAAGGGAGAAATATATATATATAATTTCTTAACCTTTGTCTAGCTGGATAGATAAAATAAAAAGAAGGAAAATTATTAAAATTAGATTATCATAGTATATTTAGGTGAAAAAGGATAGAGTACAAACTTATGAAAATAAAATATATACTTATACGAAATAATACACAGATGTTCTCATCTTTACATGATGAAATATAAATATTACTTTATCTTTAAATTAAGCATATTATTTTATAAATGATATAAATTTTATAATAACTATTAATACATAATAAATTCATTAATATTTAATTATTTGTAAATGTAAATATCCATCAATAAATTATTTATAAAGTTATAATATTTATGATTTTATGATACAAGTCACCCCCACCAATTTTCCCCAATCACACGCCCCACCAACACCCACTACCATGCCAGGTGTTGATAATGCACAAAAGTTGGGATGGTGACTTGGTGAGAGCTTGGAACAGGCAAAACGAATCTATCACCTAATTTAAAAGACTAGGTAAGTTATAAAATTGAATTTCATAGAATACAACTGTAAATAAGAAATTTTACATTGGAGGAAAATAAACATATTGAATTATATATAGTAAGAGGTATGACCTATATATTTAGGTTAAATAGCATAAATGTATTGGATTGAGATTTAAAAAAAAATGTGCTAAAAATTTTATAATATTTAATCAAGACTGGAATATTTAAACAAGATTATTAAGAATTTTAAAGAGGATGAAAAAATATGAGATATTTATTTGAGACTTTTTACAATATACAAAAAAATTTAATATTAAAAATTACAAATTATAATGAATTATTTTGTAGCACAAATTTTGATGTATTTTGGGTGATGTTTTAGTATAATGTATAAATATAACACTTATTCAATAATTTTATCCAAATTCTTGAAACTTTGTTAAACTTTTTTTTTTTTTTTATTCATGACTCATAATTTTTTATCTTTTCAATAAAGAGGTATAAACATTGGCACAATAGATTATCATTTTTTTCTTCCTATTCTTTTCTCTTCAATTAAGTAAAAGATCTTTTTACTTTTTTTTCTTTAACCAACTTGCTTGAATGAATTCATTATGTTTATCACCAACATATAAATACATTTGGATTTTTTTTTCATGTTTGATCAAAACACATAGAAACAATAGTCTACCTTACAAAGAGTGTAGTGTATTCATTATATTATAGAAACATTTGTTTTAATACAATTACATTAATGTGAATCACCATTTTCATGTCTTTTTTATCATCCAACTAGCTACAATATTGAGCAAATCATTAACTTAGTCCCCAAATTTGTATCTCACTATCATTTTAATTTTGAAATTAAAAAAAATTAAATAATTTTTTATGTTTTGTTAGGATATCATTAAAATTCTTAATTTTATTTTATTTTAATCTCTAATTTAAAGACTTATATAATAATAATAACATAAATTTAGAAACAACAGAAATAAAAGAGATTAACTTTAAAGAGTTGATAAAATTCTAAACAAATTCAAAGACTTATTTGAATTTTTATTAATTTTAAAAACTGAAATGATAGCAAAATACAAATTTAGAAACCAAATTCATCATTTACTCTTTTACTTTTCTTTATCCAAATGTTATGATTTTTTTGTTTGTAATGTTGATTAAAAAATCATAATCCTTACAAATCTCATAAAAAAACCTCCATCAATCTTATAGATATTTATAATATAAATTTCTTAACATTCAATTACAAAATCATAATCACAGATCTTTTAAAAAAATGTTAAAAGTCATTATATTTCTGAACAATCTTTTAAAATAAAAATGACTTTTTATATAAAAAAAATCTTTTAAAATCCCAATTTAATACATTCTCTAGCATATCAAATTTACCTACATGATGATCAGATTCATCAATGAAGAGACACGGTAGTGTCAAAAATGAATTTTCAATCTAAATGAAAAGTAAAGAAAAGACATTTTAGATTTAAGACAACCAAACATAACTCTCTTTACATGAATCACGTTTCATTTTGCTGAGTAGTTTTACACGTGGAAGCCTGTAACTAGAGAGAGAGCAGAAAAAAACTTGTGCAGCTAAATGAAATTGTGGAGTAGAAAGAAAACTATAGCAGGCACACACGCAATTCGGTAATGCCCGTTGAAAGAGAAAAGAGAAATATGCGTTCTATAATCTATATCCCCCACCCATATTCGTATTATCAGTAAAACAAATCAATAAATACAATTACAACTTGAACAAAATACTACAACATTGTTTTAACTTCCTAACATTTTCCATCACTATTGATAATTGGATTGAGCCTCAACAGGTTGCATCTCTGATTTCTTTTTCTCCTTGAGAATTGCCTGCCTAGGCATTACTTCTAACAGAAAACTTCCTCCGTTCCATATGGTGGCAGAAACCTTCAGTATTTGGAAAACTACGTGCAATTCATAAGACAAGAATATGGGGACAGCAAGTGCCATGGTTGCCACCGTAAATATGCCTTGAAGAAAAATGTACATTAGCATGCGGTTTTGATCTCCAAGCAACCCACTTAAGCGCCACCATATGTTGTTTGCTTTCTGAGCCTTTTTCGAGAGTTCCCTATGAAATAACAAAAATCTATCATACCATTCTAAAACACATCAAAGCATCTTAAACTTTCAAGTCTTAACCCTTATCGGTACAAAATATCTTTCTATGAACTTGGAGGGGTAGGGAAAGTGTATCTATATTCACTGATTACCTGTATGAAGTCATGACTTCAGGGTCTCTTAAAAGCCTTTGTCGGCGCAAGACATTGACTATGAGGAAGTATAGAACCTGCCACAAAGTATAAGCTACCAAGGGTACCAGAAACAACCATGTCCAGAGATAGGATTTATCTTCGACATAAGGCCACGTAGGTCTTCTAGCAGTTCCCTCAGGATGCATGGCTTCGAAGGTTGCAGGATTCCACCATCGAATAGTAAAGAAAACCAATCCTGGAAAGGGCTACTGTGTTAAAGCCACAGTAAAAGCAAAACAAGAAACATAAAGTTGAGCATGTTTATCACAAATCTGTTATGCTAGTTGCGTATCTCTAACAATGTGATGTCTACGCTGTTCAACGGAACTACTTTGTAGAAGGCGTCACTATACTAGATACTAAAATTGATACAATAACAAATATAGATTTAGCAAATCCATCACAGGTTCAACTCACTGCTGCTAATATTAAACATAACAATATGATATCTATCAAGAAAATGGGATAATCGTCTAAATGCCTCAATGAGGACAGTGGGACAAAAATAGCAAAATATGTCTAACAGGACGAAGAGATAGAATAGAGAATCTAAATCTGAAATGGATATTGATTTGATGTGAAGGATGGGTTATTATGTGATATGATAGTTTTCATATTTTGTCTCTTCCTCAAGCTAAAGCTTATTGGGTTTTAAGCTTGTTGCAAATGAATCCTTTAAAAATGAGAAAGTATAATTCGGGATCCGAAAACATGGGGCTAGAAAGGCAACTCAAGGGTATTGGAGAAATCAGATAGATTAGCACTGTCAGAAATATACAAACTCAGCAAGACAGCTGGAATGATTATCACCCTTGCAAGACCAAGGAAGAAAAGGCTTCATTGGAATGGTCATTAACAAAATTTCTTGACTAACAGTTATAAACAACCAGAACTAAAACTTCTCCAAATTCGTCAAAAACAGCATTTGGTTTTTAGAAGCTTCATAGAAGTGAAAAAAATTGGAAATAAAATTTGAGACAGAGAAGGGGTTAGATTGCAACAGACTAAAAGGGGGGGCCAACACGCTTGGGACCAGAGAGTTGAGACTGTGCCAGAACATCAAGGAAGAGAACACAAAAATTTGCATCTAGGATGGTGATGAGGCCATAGTATCTGCGACTGGAGGTTTGGCCTAACTACATGGTACTGCTCTAATATCATGTTAAAATTACAGAGATTTAGGTAAGGAAGAAAGAATATAGATTTAATGACATGAAATTAATATTGATTTGGTGCTTATGATGTTATATGATATGATGTCATATTTTTCATATATTCTCACAACATACACTGAACATTCTTTTCTAAATAAAAAGAGTATAACCCTTACACCCAATGTTTGACAATTGAAGGTAGAAGTCAACAACTACTGTGGCAGAGGCCTACAATTTCCCAGAATTTCTTTTTCTTGCTGAAAAAAATATAGAGAAACTATAAGATGAAAGTATAATTTACCAGGTAAAAGATGGATAAGAACACTGACAATTTTGTCAACAGAACTGAAAACCAAGCTGCACCGCCAAACAATCAAAGCCCATGCTAATGGCCCCTGCAAAAGCTCTTGAATAAGAAACAAAATTGACAGCCGAATCATTCTTTGGCCAAGGAGTCAAATTATCATGGATAACACTCTTACCTCAGCAAAAGAAAAGCAAACCATGAAAAGCTTCTCCTTTGATGAGTAAAAAAGAAGATCAACCAAGAATATTGTATTGGCATAATAGCAAAAATCCTGAAACACGAGCAACCATGCAATTACTTTACTTTCATTGCAGAAACTCAAAATAGTAATAGTAGTACCTTATCTGCATGATAGTGAATTAATGATTAATGGGAATTGAGACACTGTTCTAACATTTTAATTATTAACACATGGAAACAGACTTTAAATTGAGAAAGCCCTTGTCATTACTAATACCGCTTCCTGGTCAAAAAGATATAACCAATCAGATTAATGTTTTAAAAAGCCATCTTTTCTAAATACTCTATCACTCATCACAACCATGTCAATAGTTGGTAATTCAATTAACCATTCTTTTTGCTAGCTGCTTTATTGTTAAACCACATAAGAAAAAAAATAAGAAAATATTTATATTGCAGTTGGCAGTTTTTCACCTTTAAGTTTTTGACAGTAACAGATTATTGATCACAGTCACTTATGACAAAAAGCTTGGGGACACTACGACAAAACTCAATCAAATTCTAGAAACAAGCATAAGTTTCCAGAATCAAATAATGATTCAATACACCATACAAGTACAATGACTTCAGGAACAAAATTTGTGATATACATAGGGAATGTCAGCTTACCAGTAGATAGTAATGCCATTTCTTGAACCTATAGTATATCCAACGAAGAGGAACAAAGATCACATAGAACAAACAATATACATAGGGAATGTCTTGGGGTCCTGGCAAGAAAGCCAAAATGGCAAAAAAAGAAATAAAGAAACTATAAATTTATTTAAACAAAAAACATGCAAAAAACACTGCAAATGCATCAGTGAGACTTATCAACTTACTTGCCCCTAAAAGGAAGCAAAACCCGCCAAAACCGAGAACCCCCACAAGATGCGTTACCTGAACATTTATGAAGGAATTATCAACAATTGAAGCACATTCAATATCGAGTATCCAATGGGTCAAACTTACCATAATAAACCCATTGAATCGTTCAACATCCAGAAAATAATTTTATAAAGAAATCATTTTGAAATGGGAAAAGGAAAACCCCCACCTTGTTGATGAACCTTTCGTGTTCTTCAGCTTGTTTGGCAATCTTAGCGGCTTGTTTGGACAGCATCTCCTACGTTGAGCCAAAACCAAACAAGACCCACATCGTAAAAATCAAGAATGAATCATGTGTGGCGTCGAAAATCAAAAGAAAAACATGGGTTGGGTTTTACCTTAGATCTGTCCCTGAACCTGTGTCTGGGCTTTGGAGGGGATTCACCATTGGAATACTCTGCTGCATGGTCTTCGTTATCAGACATTTATACTGCACAGTAGTGAAAAGGCAGAGATTGTGGTGTATTGATTGAAGCTATTACAATTCCTAATAGGCAAATCAAACCTGGCTTCGAAGCTTTTAACACTGAATGGAACTTTCTGGGTAATCATTTACACGAACACCTCTTATTTTATGATTTTATATACCTCGCCATTACGTCAGACATAGTTTTCTCAGCGTGACACGCGTAAAAGAGTTATTTTATCCTATTCAATAAATGTGTTAAAAGATCTTATTAGATTAATTGAATAATGTGCACAAATTTTTTTGTTATTCATCATCTTTAACAAAATAAACAAGATATATATACATGAAATCATTTTTTATACAATAATGGTATTAAAATTAGAATTTATATCTTCATAATGTAGCATTCAAACCTTTCACTGTTAACTATACCGTAATTGGTTACAAAGGGTTGGTTTAATATTCACTAAACTATTACCTGAGATCGGAATGTGTTTGTGAAACCACAATTCTTAAAAAGGGGATTGTTCATATGCGTTCAAAAACGAGATAAATGTTTATTTTTATAAGCTAAAACTTATAACAAAATTAATGTTTTTCAATATATAAATAAAATTGTAATAAAATAAATAATTTTTAAGATATAACTTATATTTTAGATTTACAATAAATAGTTTATTTTATAATATAAAGTTATTTTTATTTTTTAATAATTTTTTTTAAAAAAAATCATTAAAATTTAATTCAAAATAAGTTAAAAAGAATATATAAACAATTAAAAAGTCAAATATATAGATAAAGATAAAAAATAATGATTTAAGATGCTTCAAAAATAAATTTTTTACACTAGTTATTAAATCAAACTAAATTTAACATTAAAATTATGTAATATATTTAAAATAAATAAAATATTAAAAATAAAAAATATTTACCATATAAGATTAAAATAAGATATGTGACTCAATAAAAATAAAAATAATTCTTAAAAATGCTTATATTTAAAAATACATCTTAAAAATATTCAACTCTTAATTATAATAACTCTTAAGAACACTAGTTTTCAAGACTATGGATTTAAACTTATAATATGATAATAAATCATATTTAAATATTTTTATTAATTGTATTAATTTTAATTTTAATTTTAAATTAAAATTCTTAAAATTTATTTTTTGTTTAAATTTTTATTATTTCTAAATATTCTATCAATCCCTTTTTTAGATGATAATGGTAACTTTTAAATTAATCACTAATATTGGTTGATTATTTATTTTTAAATTTATATTCTAATTAAATAAAATGTAAAATTGAATATTAACCATGAATAATTATTAGAATTATTATATTTATACACCTAATTTTTCTATCTTATTTTAACTATTTTCTTCTCATTTTTCTCGTTATTTTTAATCACATCAATTATTATATTTGTTATTTTTTTTCTTTATTTTCCTTTTTTTTCATCATACATCCAAAAATTTAGGTGTAGTATTAACTTTTTTTTTTCTAATTATAAGTATAATGTTATGATTGTGTGAATATTCTCATGTACCGAAACATTACTTGTTTTTTGTTTTTTTTTTAAGAGTGCAAGGATAAGATAAAAATATTGATTTGATTATGCTTCTAGAAAACTCAAGTATACCATCGAATTCACATACCCATTAAATGCATATAAATTTTCGTGTGTACCCGTAATTTATTAGAGAAAACTTAAATCTTTTTTTAGAATTTTAATTTTTTCTCATTAAATTTGTAGTCCTATCATGTAATAAAGGTTACATTAAATATCAAAATAGAATATACTAAAACAAAATTCATTAAAGAATAATACCACAAACATTTAAGACCTCATTTCACATTATAGTAAATTTTTAGTTTTTAGTTTATAAACTTAAAATTAAAATAAATTTTGTTTCAATAAATAAAATGATTGAAATTTTTTTTAAATTAATTTAAAAACTATTTTAACTTAATTTTGGAAATAAATATTTTTTAGTTTTGATTTTAAGTCTTTAAAAATTATCTTGTCTTTTTAATATTCCATCTTTCTTCACTTTTTGTTTATTCTTTGTCTCTCATTCAATCTCCATTTGAGATTGTAAAATGGGTTGGAAAGGTGACTTGATTTAAATCCAACTAATAAAATGTAAAACTTGAACTTTAAATTTTGAATACAAATTAAATTTAAGTTTTTTTTGTGTATGTGATTAACTCACAAGAGTTTGTACATCAAATTTTCATTATGCTTGAACCTCATTAAAAGCTTTAATTGAATTTATATTTTTGTACACTTACTTGTATAGCTTGCAACCTACATCAATTCTAAAATCTACTCAACTTGAATACTATCCAATGAAGTGTAGTATTAGACTTAAAATTTTAAGCATAAATTAAATCTGACTCTTAAAATGGATTTGGTCTTAGCTCGTAATAAGCTTGCACAAATCAATCTTTGACCTTATTTTTTTTAAACCACAAGTACCATTTACTATAGGTAATTCCTGCTATAATTGAATGAAACTATTATGCATAACAAAACTCTTTCTCTAAGTATTTGACATAATAACATCAAAGACTTGAACTAGAGATCACTAGTCAAGTTAGAACAATCTTATGTCAAATAATTAATGCACACAATATTTTTTGACATTACTTTAGAAGTATAAATTGAATTTGGACATTTTGTCTTGATTTGATGTATCTTGCAACTCATTTAAATTCATGAGCTAATTAACTTGAACTTACTTTATCTAATGTTAGGCTTAGACTTTAAATTTTGAACACAAATTAAATCTAGATTTTTTTTACTTAATGTGGACTTAACTTACCAAATGTTCGTGCAAACTAAATTTTTCACTAAGCTTGGACCTCATTTTAAAAGTTACAATTGAATCTAGTTTTATTTTATCCAACTCACATTTCAATCAAAACCTAACCAATAAAATTTAGATATTAATCTTTAAATTTAAAACAAAAATTAAATATGTTTCTTTTTAGCTTGAATTAGACTCAACTTGCAAAAAAAGTTGATACAAATTGGATATTCACTAAACTTTAACCTTGTTCTCAAAAGTCCAAATTAAAATTAGACATTTTGATCTAAACTTCTTAATCCATGACCTGCATTAAGTTAGTGCTTAATTTATTTCAAACCAACTCAATAAAACATAAGATTCAAACTTTAAAATTTAAACATAAATTAAATTAATTTTTTTAATCTAATATAATCACAAACTAATCATGACTTTAACTTATAAAAACTTGTAATAATTTTAATATTTTATTTTTTGTTCACTCCATATCCTATCACCTGAGTCTCAAGTAAAGAAAATCACAATTTTTTATTAAATTTATTTAAATAAAATTATAAAATTGATCATAGATTTTTAAAACTAAAAAAAACCCTTAAAATTCATCCATTTAGGGCCTAAAGAATTGTATTTATATATATATATATTTTTCATTTACCTTTGTGCTTATGACCAGTATCTAAACTACAAAATTATATAATAGTTAATTATAACTTTAAAAAATATGCCCGTATCAACACTTCTATCAATGCACCTGTACACACCTTTATTAAATATGTAAACTTGATGGGTCAACTAAAGTTCAACGATTAAAAGTATATGAACATTAAAATTACATATTTAAAATAGAAAAATTTAAAATAAGTAATTAAAATATAAGAACACTATAATGTAATAACAAAAAGTGAAATGAAACTGATAAAAATTTCAAATATGATCATTTGAGAACAGATAAATCATTGTTATATTATAAATTTAAATATTTTTCTTAAAATTCAGATGATATTTATATATATTTCTATCTTCATGTATTACGTCTTTATTTCTAGTCACGTGTCTTATAATAGTTTTACATAAATTAAACTAATATTCTTTCTTTAATATTCAATCAAATTTTATTTCGCTTCATTTTTCTATTTAATATTTAAATCTCTTTGATCAATAAAACTATTATAAGACATTGGTAAAATATTGTTAAAATAATATTTTTAATAATTTAATTTAATTTTAAAATTTATCAACATTATAAATTTTAAACGAATATTTTAACTTATATATTTATTATCTGTAAAATAATATTTTCAATTTTTTAAATTTATATATATTTATAAATAGCTATCTATCTAATGTAAAAAATACTTTCCGGTTTCATCTAAAAGTGAAAATCAAAACGACCATTAAGTGATGTAAACTTAAATGTAAATTTATATTTTTTACATAAAATTGGATAAAAAGAAAAAAAATAAAGGATGAAGATAGAGAATAATATTATTTTTGAATTTTTTCTAATTTATTTGTTAAAATAATTAAATTTTAAAACATAAATAATAAAGATAAAAAATAATTTTAATAATTACTCTTGCAGGG
>JAMLFT010011124.1:0-11321 GCA_026544285.1 Pachyrhizus erosus
TTTTTCAAATGTATTTTATTTTAAATTTTTTATTTATAAATTTAAAATCAAATTCGCAACCATTTCAAATTAATTTAATTTTTTTTTTCATTTCAAAAGATTAAATATAAAGTAATTTGAACCATTGAATTAAAAAAACAATGAAAATAAAGTTGCTTTGTTCTTTAAAAAATTAAAAACTCACCTTAAAGAATCTTATCAAACTTTTTATATAATTTACACACTGCTAACTATTAAAGTTAACAAAATTTTTAATTTTTTAATTTTTTTTAAATTATATTTTTAGTTTCTAAATAAATGTGTAAACATTTAAGTTCTTTAAGTTTATTTTTTATCATAACTTTTAATATTTACGTTATTAAATAGTAATGTAATAATTTTTAAGACTATTAAGTGTCATATTTTTAAAAAATAATAATTAAAAAATAATACGTGACAATCGTAAATAATTTCACGTTATCATTTAACAATTTATTTTATAATAAGAATTAAAAATTATGATAAAAAATTATAAAATTTTTAAATAATAAAATATTTGTTCAAAAACAAAATTCCAAAAGTTTAAAAAATTTAAGCACTAAAAACTTAATTATTCTAACTATTAAGTCATCGATAATATTACACTTATGATATATTTGTATACTGTGGTTGATTATCAACCTTCAATAAACATTAGTTAGAATGATGAAATTTATTATCCTTTTTAATTTTGAAAATATATATCATCTTACATTCAAACTAATAAAATAATTTACACAATATCATAATTGGTAATTTTAAGTTACAAACTAATTTTTTTACTTTTGTTGTAATCTACTTTGTAATTTTATTAAACATATAATCTTATTATGTTCCATTTATTCATTCTTTATCAAAATTTATTATTAAATGTAAATTATTGGTGTTATATAATAAAAAATATAAAAAATTAAACAACTTCATATTCAATACTTAAACAAAAGTTTAGTATAATAAAACATAATTTAGATCACAAAACAAAAAAAAAGTTAAAGTAGAATAATAATTTCATAATACTTGTTTACAAGCATAAACGATATAATAATTTTTAAATAAATTTATTTATGTACGTGCAAATTCAAGTTAAATTACAATGTTATTTTTTAAATTAAATCTAAAAATTTTCTAATCTAATAAAATTTTATTTTTTTTATATTTAGATTATTTAATCTTGAATCTAGGTTTTACAATTTGCAAGGACATAAATCAATTTAGGTGTATACCCTTAGTTTGAGACGTGGGAAATGAAAAAAGTTGCCCATAACATATATCTAAGACTCAAAAAGATTATAAGTAAATAAAATTTTAAAATCTCAAATTAATAATAATAACTATTGTTATTGTTGTAATTAGGTACTAATTTATGATAAAATATCCCTTTATATATTCATATAATATTTTTAATTATTCATATAAAATTTATTTTTTAATGAAATTAAATTTTTAAAATTGATTTGAATTAAAGTTAAATTTGAATAATGTAATTTGTATTTGGATGTTTTTATTATAAAAAAATATTAAGAGTAAAATTTAATACAAATTTTTTTAGCCAATACAAAAGCTACCTAAAATTAATTTAACTCATAAAGATTCTACTTTAAAATTAATTATAAACTCTTCTCTAGTATAAAACTAAATATGAGAAAATTTATCCAACTAATTTTATACTTGAAATAAATTTTTTAATGTAAAACTATACAGGTCTAGGATGGCAGAGCCATTCAGTTTTGATCCAGTAATAGGCCCAATGTGCTCTAAAGCCTACCCAAAGCTAATGTTGGGTGATTTTCTCAAAAAAAAAAAAAAAAAATTCACATCAATCCAGTAACCGACTATGTGCAAATCGGTTACAGCACACAGAATTTCAGTGATTCACTCAATGGATTGTCGCTGTGCCTAGAGATTCAACACTTAGGAGGTGTCAAATTTGGAGTTTCGCCACATGATCCCATGCGAGTATGTTTTCAAAGCCGTTGACAAATTCACTCTGATTTGAATTATGCATTCGATTTTGCACTATCGACCCTTCATGGTTTACCAATCTTCTCTCAAGAAATTTTGATCTTTTTCACCTCTGCTATCAACCCTTCTTGCAGCATGTTGAAGCGTGGATACAAACCAAAGCCATGGAGTGGCGCTCACAATTGCCGGGTCTCTGTGCTTCTCATGTTTTTCACATTGATGCTAATGTTAGTGCTTTTCTTTTTATTATTTCATAATGATAGTGATGGTGAGAATCCTGGTTTAGCTTATGAACTTCCTAAACAAAAGTGGAACAGCTTTGACTCGTTGGTGCATTTGCATCCCACAAAAGAGTTCCGGAATGGAACTGATTTGATTTGGCAAGTGCCTGAATCACCTAAAGGTGTTCTCTTTCTGGCTCATGGATGCAATGGCAGGGCCATCAACTTTTGGGACAAGTCCCCTGAATGCCCTGATTGCATTGGTTTGCCTGAAGAACGGTTGCTTGTACTCCATGGTCTTGCCCAAGGTTTTGCTGTTATTACTATTTCAAGTGCTCAGAGATGTTGGACATTTGGTAAAGAAGTGCTGGTTGTTAAAGACATTGTAGAGTGGTGGATTGGTAGAAGGAAGCTTGAAAAGCTTCCTCTTGTGGCTTTGGGTGCTTCTTCTGGAGGGTATTTTGTGTCTGTGCTTGCCACCACTATGAAGTTTAGTAGTACGGTGCTCATGATTGCGGAGGGGATGTTTGAACAAATTGATGTTAAAGGGGACTACCCGCCTACACTTTTTGTTCACATGCCCAAAGATCTTTATAGACAGCAGAAAATAGATGAGTATGTGGAGGTTTTAAAAGATAAAGGGATTGATGTTGGTGTTGTTGAATGTATGGAGTTTCCATTGTCACCAAATACTTTAGCTGATAGAATTCCAGGGCTTGATCAGGCTCTTTCTAGAAAGTTATTTGAGTTCTTTCAGGAAAAGGGCTTTATTGATCAAAATGGTTTTATGAAGAAGGATGGGCGTAAAATCAAATGGAAAAAGGCTCTTGAGGAGAGGAAAACTCTGGATAAGCATTTGGTCCTTCATATCCAAGAGGAACTTAACCTTGCATTTGCTTACCATGAGATGACTAGTGTGCATTCTGACCAGATTTTTAAATGGTTTGAGTCTCACATGAGCTGATTAAAACTTACCTGCACCGAAACCGCTTGTATATGATGGATCTATCCTTCTTCTCAATTTTCCTGAAATTCAACCTGAGATCCATTGACACTCGTGTAAAAACTGCTACAGTGGTTTCTTTATACGGGATTGAGTCTCAATGGCTGGAATTTCTTAGTTGGGTGTTACTGTGAGAAGTTATCTATGTAAAAGGTATGGCTCTAAAACCTTTGCACCAATACCATATGTGATTTGGCAAGCAGTATGCTGTATGTTATCCCAGGTTTTGTTAAAATTGTAATCTTTCTACCGTTTTTTCTTGAGATTTGAAGCACAAATCCTCGTTTAATCTTTGAAAGTTGAACATTCCGGTGGACTTGTGTTTTAAAATATACTTTTGTAACATGGCTGTCAAACTATGAGCCTGACCTTGCAAGCTTGATTACTAGGCTTATTTGCCCTATGATCTATACCTGGTGAAAAAAATGTGGAATATTTGTCTGCGAAATTTAAAATGAGTAAGGCTAACATAAATTTTTAAATAAGAATGAAATGAATATAACTGAAGCAAATTTTACAGGAGGACCTATAATTTTCTCTCTTGAATTTTAGATAAGTGGTTTGTAGGTCAAGAATTATGACAGTATTTTAATTAAAATGCAGACAATTTTCCTTGGCTTTTTATCCTTTGCCTGGGTTGATGGTGAGGGTTGAAAGGAGAAAAAATATACGAGATGGTAAAGGATGTCGTTGTTTGGATGTTTAGAAAGGATATATAAAAGGAATGGAATCAGGGAGACTCCTTTCTACTCCACTCCTCTCTATTCCCTTCCTTTTTTACCTCCAAGTTGACAGGGTGGGGGGAGTGGATGGAACAACTAATTTACTTTTTTTTTTTGCCATTATTCCCAAGGTTTAATGTGTTTGAAATAAGGGCAACATGGGAACAATAAACATGCAATTCTTGTAATTCCATTCAACTAGAACAATGAATGGAAACTTTCTTCTTTTCTATCAGTAAATATTCCAAATTCTTGTTCTCATCTAGTGCTGTTGTTGTCCCTGTTACTGGAGGTTCTAAGCACGGGGGTACTCCTAGAAATGACAGTGCTGTGGGTGAAAACATTATATTTTAATTTTGTATTTATGTGAGATCTTACGATCCTTGTTTGGATCGTTACCCTCCTTTCTAATCCTAGGTGGGATCTCAATTAGACTACCTTAGACATATGGATGATTTCGTATTCCTTGTTTGTCATCTTAAGCATTCAAAAGCTTTTGGGACTTCAAAGTTATATGCATATTGGGATTCTAAAAATTAAAAGTTTTGGGTTCAATCAGATAAACTAAAATAAATGTTTTTATCATATACCATGTAAAATCAAAAGTTACATTGGATTCTTTTATCATAAAGTAATTTTCTTTTAGATTTTTTTTTTCATAATTTATTAACTTTTACTTGTGATTTATGAAAAAGTAAAACACAACCCAACTTTTCTTTGAGGTTTTTGGTGCCCCCCCCCCCCACCCCCCCCAAAAAAAAGAAAACTTATCTAATTAATATGATCTTTTAAACATAGTTTTGTTTTGAATTAAATTAAAAAAACACTTGTTTTTTAAACACACACACAAAGAAATGGATCCTAGTTTTTTGTTATATTCCTTGCCATTAAAACAAGTAAATATATAGCAAAGCAATATACCATTCTAGCTACGAAGTACAATAGTAGTAGAGGTCTTTAAGATCTCAGTTATTATCTTGCTCAATATTTGGTAAGTTGATGACGCGTTTTGGGTTTCGTTTGCGTGTTTTAATGATATAATAAATCTTTTTACATTACTCTGGGAAGACTATCTCCTTTTATAGTCTTTACCTACCGGTATAATAGTTCTGGACCATACCACAGCCTTGTACACTTCCTGTTGAGGCACTTAAAAAGACATTAACTGGAGCTCACATGGCGCCTCAATCCTTCCTCTGCCACTATAGCTCATCATTCCCAATTCACATAGGGGCACCATTGCTAGCATATTGGCCCATCAACTGTCTTTGTTTTTTATATATATTGGCAAATAAACCATTCCCTTGCAGTCACTAAAACAATTCTAGACAACTTCATTCTTTACACTGTGGACCTCAGACCTTGCTCATATTTGGAAGACTCACCAAATCATTCTCATCTCTTGAATGCAATCATGTTGCATGAACAATCAACATTTCCAGATTAGGGCTATTTCTAATTTACATTTTGTGGGGTAATCAATTTCTTTTGACGGAGTACATCCTTATAGGTGGACCTTCATTAATGAGAAGGTAATGCACCCCTTTAATGCTGGACTTAGAACAATCCTCAGTTTTCATTTGATGAATAATATTGCAGATTCAGATTTTGCCTTCCGTTTTAGCGGAGTTGTTGTGATTGTTATAATGTTATATAATGAGAAGTTTATCTTGACAAGAACTTCACGTTTTTCCATCTATAATTAAAAGAAGTTTATACTTTTGAATGAAGATCTTAAACTATCGAAGTAACAATATATTAACTTTATTACAAAATAAGAAACCATAAAGGCTAACGTGAACTTGTAAAGTAAAATGATATCCATATTACACGTGATAAGAACCTAAAGAACACACTCTTAGAATAAGTCTTAGATATAATATTCTTAATTAAATAAACTGACACACAAACCAAATTAACTATATCATGCTCGAGGCTTCATTTGCCCCTCATTGGCCATCCGGAAGAGGTTGGCTTGTGCTGCTGCTGCCTTATTTGAGCTAAGAGATGCTACAAATCTGTCTCTGACTTGCTGGGTTGTATAAGGGAACCTGTTGTTCACCAAGGAGTTAAGAAAGGAAGCTGTTCCTTCTCTGTAGAGTGCTCCTAGCCCATCAGTTCTAGTGTTGGAAAGTGCTTGTGGTAAGCTGAGACTGGCACCAAACCCTGGCATACTAGAGACACCAAATGCATGGCCTAAGGTTCCCCACCAGCCTAGCAATCCCCAAATGATTCCTGGATGAGTGCTCCAGTAGCTGCAATTTAGAGGACAGGGTCCCTTAGGTTACTTAACAGTGGCTGTTTATCATATGATAGTTTACAGTGCAATGTAGTGAAAAGAAGCTGGAACTTACTTGCATGTACCAGTGAGGGGAGTTGGGGAAGGAAGGTAAGGGGGTGAAGAGGGGATAGTGGGGGTGCCTGGGTCAATTGGGGTTGAAGGTGGGCTCACAGTGATTGGTGTAGGAGGGCTACCACCTCCATAAGTTGGTGGTGAGTTATAGTACCCACCACCTCCTGAGGGAGGGTTTGATGGGGTTGATGGGGTTGATGGGGTTGATGGTGTTGATGGTGTTGATGGTGTTGATGGTGTTGGAGTAGAGGGGTCATGTGGTGGTGTTCCACAGTTGCTACCTGAGGGTGGTGATGGGGTTGGATTGTAACTTCCACCATCCGAGGGTGGTGATGGGGTTGGATTGTAACTTCCACCATCAGAGGGTGGTGATGGAGTTGGATCATAGTTTCCACCACCTGGGGGAGTGGATGGGGTTGGATTGTAATATCCACCACCTGAGGGTGGTGATGGGGTTGGATCATAGCTTCCACCACCTGGAGGAGTTGATGGGGTTGGATTGTAACTTCCACCACCACCTGAGGGTGGTGATGGAGTTGGATCATAGCTTCCACTGCCTGGGGGAGTTGACGGGGTTGGGTTGTAACTTCCACCACCCCCGTGTGATGGAGATCCATGATGAGAGGGTGTTCCATGATGAGAGTGGTGTGGTGTGCTTCCATGACCACCACTGCCAGAGCCATGAGATGGAGAGCAGTATGAACCTTGAAGAAGTAAAAGCAACGTATATTATTAGATTAGAAAGTTAAATATCAAAATAGCTTCTATGAGCTTTTGATCCTTCATACTTCAAATTTGAAAGTAAATGGCCTACTGTAGCCAGCAAGGAAAGTTAAATAGCCCGTTAATAATATCTTCTATTTTGCATAAATAACGAAGTAAAATGTATAGTTGAGTTAGAGAATTACAGAGAGAATTTGATAAATCTGTGGGATGACTTCCTGCATGTGGGTCTGGAGAGTAGTAGTTCTTCTGATCCTCAATGGTGGTAGTGATAGATATTACAGGGATGACAAGGTTTTGAGAAAGCACTCCAACTAGCAATGTGAACATAGTGAAAGAAGTCGGATTGTGTCTTTTCCTCTCCATTATCACTGACTGCTAAGAACACTCTGAGAAAGAAGGAAGGGTTTTGAGTTTGGAGAGGGGAGTGGACTGGGAATAATATATAAAATGATTCACAGAGTGGAGTAAATATTAGCAGGTGGAGGAGTATGCGGGTTAGTTGATGTTTTGCAGGTGCATTTACTCCATATTTACTACTACTTCATGCAATAATGCCTGAATTTTCTAAAATAGCTTTAAAACACAGGACGTGAGTTCAGTTGAACACGTACCTGTTTGTAAACACACTCTTAAGTCGGGCCTTGTTTCTTGTTGATCATAAGCTTGGGCTGGATTTTACGCAAATTACTCATTAGCTTTGTGTGTTGCATTTGGCATATTATGGTACTAATTACAACTATGCTATGCTTACTCTAAAGGAGTTTATATTCTGAAAGCTTAGTGAGTGTTATATATTTCTTTATCCTTCAATAAATCAAATACTTGACAGAGAAATCTCCAGCACTAGATGCATTTATTGGGGCTGATGGAGACGTGCCCCAGGAATGATTTTTCAATATTATGCCGCGCGAAACATTTCTAAGTATTTATTATAATGATAGTCTCAAAATTTGCTGGGGTAGATCTACGTAATTAACAGTGTTTTGTATAAGATGTATGTATTTATACTCGCATTCGTAGACAAATAAAAGCTAGTAGTGTAATACAAAACCGACAAGCTTGGTGTAACTTTCCAATTTCCACTCACTTTCCTTTCTTTCACATTTGTACTTATTCTTGGATAAATTTATTTAATTCAAATAAATGGTGGATATTGGATGCAATTTTAATTTTCACACTTTACATGGATACTCATCTTAGAGTAGTTTGTTGGGTACATATTTGATGGAAAGTACTCGCGGTGATCACTGTTCAATATTTTCTGTGCCATGTCTAGCACATTAATATCTATTGAAATTTATGTTTATATTCTAAATACTACTTACATTTTTGTTTGACTCTATAAATAACAGTTAGCATTCTATTCAATATAAACATTTTTAACCATGCAAATTCAATATTCATGTAATAATCATATTGCATGAAAAATATATATTGAACTAAGGCAGTTGAAAAATAAAAATGGAGAAAAGGGATCCAAATGTCCAAAATTACTAGTGAGTCATTCTGAACTAAATGACAATGGCAGAGAGTAGGTGAGTTTACTAAAATATGTGGTAGAGTAGTGAATACGAGTGGCTTTTCTCCCCTTTTTTGCGGGTAAGGTTACAAGCTGTCCTCACATTTTGATATTACTCAAGCATCTGTTTGAAGTTTTAAATTACAAATTTGTGTATGTACAAGCTGTTTACTAATCGAGTCTTATGATATCGTGTCACAAAATATGGTGTCGCTTTTGTGATTGCAAAGCCTTCAATTGTCTTGGTCTAATTGAGAGAAAAAATATTATAAGTACTTAAATTAACAATCACCATATGTTGTGTAAGGTTGTGTGTATCATATGTTGAATCTACATATTTGTAAAAATACATTCAAACTCGTCAAATGTTACAATTAGTTTGAGCATATGTTAACAATTGACTTTACGTTTGAGTGTTCGTGACAGACCTTGTCAGTTGAAGAAATTTAAAAATCCTTTCATGGAATTATAGCAGATTGTTTAGCTTTGAATTCTGGTTTTCAAGAATTTGTCCCCACTTTAATTAGAAGACTAGGCAATAGAGTTGCCATGAGTTGGCATCTTTAGCTTTTGATTTGCATGAGAAATACTGGATAGATTAGTGGAACATTTTCTGTTTACTGATGTAAATGATTCTGTTTCTACTGCTGAATAAAATCCAGTTTTGCATCCTGAAAAAGAAAAAGAAAACCTTCAAAAACTAAGGTGCATAAACTTAATACATTTTATATATGTTTTTCCTATAAATATTTATAAAAAAATTCATCCAAGCATAGACTTAAATATTTGTTGATGTATATAAATAAATGTGTGTAGTGTATACGAGTCGAGGAAAACAAGGTGGCTATGTATGAGCTGTCTCCTATGGACTAAGATACAAACGACAAAGCTGTTGTCTAAGTGTAAGGAAGTAAAATGGTTATCGAAGTAGGAAATGGAAAGTCTCTCATCAATGGAGTTGTGAACTTTTCATGGATTGTGATTCTTTTGGGAAAGGTGCTTTGGGACATTTCTGAGATCATTCGTTAAAGCTTGGATTTGTATATTTTTCTTGATCAATAGGACAGATATAAAGATATCAATTTTTCTTTTTTCATGTTTCTTCGTATTTACTGACATACTGTCATACTACGTTATCAGAATATATATATATATATATATAATTTATTAATGTATACTTTAAATAAAAAATATTTATTATTGTGATCGTATATTTAAAATTGATTTTATGTAAAATTAAAAACAAAAATCGGCCCTAATGCGTTGGGCGAACCAACCGCGGACAACTTTTTATTGGGATTTAATGTTGATTGGGTTTTATTGTGCTAGGTTTGTTAATTATGTTATGTTTGTTAATTTAGTTAAAAATAAAAAATAAAAAAAATGATGTTTGCATTTTGAGAATAAAATTGTGAAATTCTCTGACAAAAAATATTTACACGTGTTACAAACTTGAAGAAAAAATTGAGACAGGCTGCATAACGTTGCAACACCTTTTTCCTGGAACTCAAGTCTACTGCCTTGGAAAACATTTAGTTTAGACCTTGGAAGGAGCACCTTCTCTGTTTGAAATAAATATTCATGAGACATAACCTTGTCTACATGAATTGCATATCTATAATAATTCCTTCCATTTTAATTGTCCAATAAAATAAATTTTTTTATCTTTTTAATCTTTTAATATAATATTAATTATTTTTTACTTATATTTTAATATATTTTTTAAATATTATTATAGTCTTATATCATGTTCAGTAAAATTAATTAAAATTAAAATTAATTTAATAAAATTATTATTATTTTATCTAAATTAATTAAATTTTCTTGTAACGTATGAAAAAACTTGGAACGACAATTAAAATAAAATAATAATTTTATATTTTTTTTAAATAATTATTCTTTTAATTTTTTAAGTTATTTTTTTTAACAGTACTCTTAGATATAATTAGGAAAATCAATTAATACTATTTCAATTTTAAATATAAACAACAAAAATTTCATATACTTTAGTATTAAATATAAATTTTTTAATTAATTTTAATATATTTAATGAGATCATATCTAAAATATTTTTTGTTTAGTTAAGATTATATTTTTAATTATTTATTTTTATTTTTGATATCAAGTTTCAATGAAAGATAATTTTAAAAAAATTCTTATTTTCTAAATGAGATTGATAAGATTAAATAATGTTAATTAGTTTTCTTAATTAGTGCAAAATTATTATTATTTTATTTATAATAAAGACAAGAGGGAACACTTGCATTAAAAAATATATTAGTCATAAAATTATTTATTATTGATAAAAAATGAAATAATTTATAAAAATAATAGTTGAACAACTAAAAATATTTTTATCTAAATTTATATCGATTAAATATTTTTAATCAATGTCTTATAATTTTAAAAGATAATTAATTTATAATAAAAGAAATAAATGCTATCGTACTAATATTTTAAAAAATCATTTATCTCCAATTCATATTGTAATTTTAGTATTCACTATTCACATACTTTATGAATAGGTAGACACTCATATTCAAATACATTATCTACATTTTAATTAAATAAGAGTGCTATTTTACATAAAAAAATAAAATATTAACTAAATTTAAATCTAACATAAAAAAATGTAATTAATTATAAAACATAATATATTTTATATTAAAAAATATTACTTCTTTCATTCTTATTTATAAGACATTAATTAATTTATATTTATTTAAAAAATTGGTTAAATTTAAATATTAATATTAAATTTATATATAATTATAATATTTTTTTAAAATTTATCTTT